>OMKL01000054.1:0-17480 GCA_900302295.1 Parasudis fraserbrunneri
CCCCCCCCCCCCCCCCCGCCCCCCCCAAAAAAAAGGAAATCAATTCCCCATTCTATTCTATGACTCATCGTGGTGTGTATGTTCAGCATACGCAGTTACATCATACATAATTTAGACGGTTCAGCCAGAGTTCATGCCAGGAGCTGAATTAGTGGGAATAATCAATGCAGACTCAAAATTGGTTAAATATTTGCTTGAATTTAATGACGGGACCCATTCAAAATGAACGGTCAAGTCTGTCAATATTGGTGGGTGGAAAGAAACTTACGGTAGGTGCAATTTTGCTGTAGGCTATTTCCGTTTTAGGGGACTTTATACTTTTACTTTATTATATTTCAAAGCAAATATCCTACTGTTTACTCCACTACATTGATCTATAATACCTTCAAGTATTGGTTACTTTTAATAGAAGGGTTTTGCATACAAGTCATGCAATCAATTCATAAAAATGATCTTGATCTCAACTTAAAGCGGAAGCCATGAAGGCAACCCTTTTAACCAGAGGTTAATGCATCAAATATAGAATGATATGAGAATATGAGGAGATGATGTTAAGTACTTTTACTTTACTTGAGAACATTTAATATTGGGTACTTTAATACTTTTACTTGGGGAAATTTTTACTTTTACCGGAGTCATTCGGTCACTCGTTCACTCACGTTTAGCCACTCTGCCCCTGGTGGCGGCTCGTATGCACAACACTCTATGTTCAATCAAAGAGCCTGGAAGGCATGATGTGTCCTTGTTTCTTTCTTGAGTATAGAGGGCCGGTGGACAGTGGGACTGATTCTCAGTGTAGTTGGTACTCGGGTTGTACTGATACCGATTAATGGTATCTGATTTCTGAAGGATACCAGGCTAAAACAGGGTATTGGTATCTGAGCAAGAGTTCTGTGAAATATGTAATAAATGAAAACAAAGCAACTAGATTTTCAGCATTTTTGGCAAGAGGCGTAGGTAGAATACTGTTCTATTCTATCAGGGTATATCTGCTTTTACAGAAGGCTACTTAAGTGAAGGATCAGGGTTCTTCTGTATACTCACTTGTCCACTTAAATGTCATGGGCCAGGCTTGTGGAAAGGTAGCCTTTATGTTTTGTTGAATACAAAAAAGTCTAGAACCAAGAATCAATCTTAAGAATTTCTGTTTAATACAAAGCATCACATGTCAAGGGAAAGTAGAATGTAGATTTTGTGTTATCAGGTTTTGTAAACAAAAATTGCGGCCCATGCCATTGTAAATAATAATAACAACAACAACAACAAACATTTTTCTGGTAGCTTTCTAGCTTCAAACAGTATTCCCAAGTGGACCCAATTTTCCTCTGATGACTTGTTTATTCAGTTGTGAAAATATACATTAGAATCTTTTTCCCCACCTGACTCTGAGTTTCAGAAACTGCATAGTGCACCTGTAGTATGTGAAATGTAAATGTGCATTTGTCTCAGACTTTGGCCTACTTCATAATAGGAGATGATGTTGGAAAACGGAAGTTATATCCTCAAATAGATGCATTTGCATTTGCACAATTCATGAATTCTTTAGAATAAACAGCACCTAATATTTCTCTGACATTTTTTTTGAAGGTCTGATAAAGACAAAGCCCACAGGGGATGATGACTCAGAGATGTGATGAATAGATATGAGGCTCCATTTTTAAATATTGATTCATCAGCACAGACTGGTCCTGGGTTGAGAAAAGCATTTATTTTATTATTATCTTCCACTACCTTGCAAGGTCTGTACAGCCCTGTGCCACTCCAGGCTTTGTACACTATGTATTTTTACCGCCTCAGGAATCATGACTGTGTTCTGTGACCCTCACAACTTATATTTTGCCAGTCTCTCTATTCAGTATATATACTATATACTTCCTCATGGTATACTGGACTAATGCACCACTGGACAATTTCTGCACTTTCCACCACAGCTTCAACCACACTGTACTCTATCCCATGCTGAATTGAACATAAATGCATAGTACCTCCCAACTGACTAGGTATAATGTGCACACTGCATGAATGTAGTATATTGTATATATATATACTGTATTTGTACTGTATATAAGTACTGTATATATACTGCATATATGTACTGTATATGTACTGTATATATATACTGCATATGTACTGTATATTGTCTGTGGTATTTGTTGCACAACTGTGAGGTCCTACTATCCTTATAATCATGTGTGTCAGTATGTAACTCTATATCTGTAGTCAGTTGTGTCTCTGCACCAATGCCACCAAGACAAATTCCTGTATATTTATTGTACTTGGCAAATCAAGTGTTTCTGATCTTCTGATTTCAATGTATACAAAGTTGTACATAGGAGATTGACTTGAATGATATGAAAAAAAAGAAAAATAATTAGCATGACTGTTATGGGTATAGCTTAGCAATTATTCTGGATATTAATATTATTAGTAGTATTATTATTAGCGTATTAGTAGTATGGAGGGATTCAAAGCTTTTGTATGTCCAAAATTCATGCAACCTGTTTTGTCTGGCCTGAAAGCCAATCAGAATTGCAAGATTTCTTTGACTGATGGTCGAATATGACAATGAGAAAAGAGACCTCCCCCTGACGTTTTTAGAAGGGCTGCCAATGGATTTCTGGAAAATGGCCGCGTGCACTGTCGTGTTTTCAAAACAAATGCTAGCGTTAAGCACCTTCTGTTTATTTTTGTCTATCAAATCATGTTAATTAATTGTAGCCAGCAGCGTTTTCTTCGTCAGCGACGGTTTTGAACTTAAGAATTTCAAAGTATGCGTGTTAATAAGGCCGCCCCTCCATCGTGCGCAATAAGCAAAAGATGGCAAGACTTTCCCTGAGGAAACTTTTTGTTTTCTGTCTCTTCCTTTCAGCCGTGGTTTTCCTCCTTATAACCCTACAGGTTCGTGTAATGAGCGAATTAATAATATGAAACTTAATTGTATCCACCAATACTAAAAATGTATTTATGTCTCAGTTATTTACATACAGCTGTTACACAGAAAAGCTAGCTAGCTAGCGATGTTGAACCGTCATAATTTTCTTTTAACATTATTACCCATTTGGCAGATTCGCTGCAATAGCAAAAGCATTGTCTAATATTCTAATGCATGCATGCAAATAATTATCTAAACACAGATGGTGTCGCTATATCTTTTGATTTCAGGGAGAGTCTAGAGCTCCAGCATTCCTCCCTCAAACCTGTCTTCCAATCCCGCTTGGTTTATACTTGGATGAAAACTATATCTCCTTTCCCTCTTACTGGTATTTCCTTGACCTAATGCTTATTACCCGCATACTTTCCCTGTATCTCATTCTCACTGCATAAACTAGGATAAGCTGTGGATGTTTGCCTAGCCTACTCATTGTGTTTGCCTGCAAACTTGTAATTGAAAATATAAATCAATGACAAAGCATGTGTCCCTAATAACAAGTGTATGAACCCATCTAAACTCCATTGCATGCTTGGATTAAGGATGCACCTACTGTATAGGCTATGTTCTATTTTTTATTATTTATTTATTTATTTATTTTGGGCAGATACTAATATTTTTTCCACATATAGTGGTAAATACTGATGCAGATTCCTGGAAGATTTTTTTTATCCAAAATATGTACAAAACAGCTGAAGCTTTTCAGACATACCTGTCATCAGAAAATCTTGTGGTTTTGTGTGGAAGGGGGTCATGAGCATGACTCCCCAAACAAATAAAGGACACAGCCATGTAAATTGGAGATTAACTGCATTTTTTTCTTTAATCAAAAGTCTGTTAGTGTTGCTCTGTTGTTCACATGGCACTTGTAAACATTGTCTGGCATGATGTTGACTAGTACAGATCATAATTTCACAGATCTCTTTAGTATTGAGAAACTTAGCACTGTGCTACATCCTCTCTACATCCTCTACATCCTGTAAGGTTTTGAACCGTACATCGTATCAAACGCATTATAATGAGTTTCATAGGCCTCGTGCTATCTAAGTTGCCCAGTTACATGGCTTAAAAATAACTTTTGATATGATGTACGGTTTGCAACCATTTCCTCAGGAGAACATATGAAGATACATCTGATTATACTGTTAGCTTCCTGTTTTGGAAAAGGACGTATATCATGTTTTTTGAAGGCTGAAACACTTGCCCCTCTGGATTGGATTGGAGCCTGATGAGAGGATGCAGCACAGTGCTAAGTTTCTTAGTACTAAAGCAATTAGTGAGATTATGGCTTGTACTTGTAAACATCATGCCAGACAATGTTTAAATAGGGCCTGGGTAAAAAGAAAAGTGAACTTGTCCTTTAAGCAACACACTTCTACAGTCAGCTATCAAGTGGTCACAAAAATAAAATCAGGTCACTTCTGATTGTGCTTTTTAAAGCTCAAATCAAACCGGTCTGCCGATATATCAGTGCATCCCTATTGTGTATTGCATGCAGTTCACCCATCTTCAAAATAACCATAATCTCTGCATAATCATAATTCCATCATAGTAGTATGCCATCCATCATATGCGGCAGTCAGACCTCTGAGGATGATTACCAGGTCGTTCTGACGGGGTTTTCAGGTAGTGGTGGAACTGGGCCAGTTTGAACGGGCGGTGTACCGGCTCCCACCCACAGACCTTCAGGGGTCTGACGGACAAAGAAGACCGACTGTTGAGAAGTCTGAACGCACCCCTGACTACCCTTACATCGTATGGTGGTCCCCTCTAACCGGAGAGATCGGCCGACTGGGAGAGTGTGGGGCAAACAAGTGCTATTTCACCATCAACAAAACCTACTACTCTCACCCATCCACACACGCCTTCCTCTTCTATGGTGAGAAACTGCAGAAATGGTGACAGGTCACATCTGGCAACGCCAGGAATACTGATTAAGATATTATGAATTATTGTAAAAAAACACACAAAAAAACAAATAAGAAAACGTTGTCATCAGCTGGCTGCCTTTGTACTGTATGACCTATACTGATAGAAAAATCCATTGGTAGAGTATTGCTTTTGATTTGGGAGCTTAACAGAGAGCAATGATTGCCACTAGAGGGGGTTATTGTATAGCTATAAGCTATACAGGTTTTGATTACTTCCATAGACATTTTAGAGCTGTTGAACCTCAGCAGCAGCTAGTATGGAAGGTATATACTGTGTGTAGTTACCGGTAATATTCCGTGTCATAGGATGTCATTGATGACATGATTCCATTAGTGCTGAAAATGCTCAGGGGTCAGCTGTTCATTGGCAGTCAGTTTGGGTGCCTTACTTCTCCTTTGGATTCCATTATGTTCCGTTAGGCTCAAATACTTTTTTATTCAGATATTAATCTTTATAACGCAATCCCAAGGTAAAGAGAGCAGAGCAAATTGCCTCATCACACGGTATTAATTAAAAGTTATCTAAGGGTTGATGAAAGTACAACTTCGTTAACAAATACCTGAAATCCCCTTATATTGTTGACACAGGATTTATCATCTTAAAAAGTAATTATTTGATCTTTCCCACTATTACATCAGACTAAGATAAGAGGCTTGCTAGTAAAAGGAAGATGACCATATAAATCACTGCTTATTTTATGTTTATCTACTCTTCTTATTACTTGGGTGTAATGTGCTGCGTGGCCAGTCAGCAGTGGCCGAGAAGTGCTGACTCTTGATAATCAAGACAGAAAATCCATACTCATCTTTTGACTCTTTTTGTATCTAACTAGGCACTGACTTCAATATCGAAAGCCTCCCCCTGCCCAGGAGACCCCACCACCACTGGGCCTTGTTCCATGAAGAGTCGCCCAAGAACAACTACAAGCTCTTCCACGAGCAGGCCGTCACCCTGTTCAACCACACCGCTACGTTCAGTCACCACTCCCACCTGGCCCTCACCAGCCAGTACTTGGAGAGTCTGGAGGTGTTGACCTCGCAGGCTTACCTGGTGTCCCTGGAGCAGAAGAACGAGCTGAGGAAGACGCTGGCCCCCGTGGTGTACGTCCAGTCAGACTGCGACCCGCCCTCAGATAGGGATGTTTATGTGTGGGAACTGATGAAGTACATCCAGGTTGACTGTTACGGTCAGTGTCTCCACAACAAGGACCTCCCTCCTCACCTGAGGGACTCGACCGCCATGGAGGAGGAGAGCTTCTACCAGATCCTGGCCCAGTACAAGTTCATCCTGGCCTTCGAGAACGCCGTCTGCGACGACTACATCACAGAGAAACTCTGGAGGCCTCTCAAACTCGGGGTGGTGCCAGTTTACTACGGGGCGCCCAACGTAGGGAAGTGGCTTCCTGGTGAAAAAAGTGTGATTGTGGTGGACCCAGACGAGCCCCCAAAGAAGCTGGCTCAGTTGCTGAAGAGGTTAGATGCAGATGACAAGGAGTATGCCACTTATCTGGAATGGAAGATGCAGGGTGAAGTCTCCAACCCAACCCTTGAGAGGGAGCTGAGGGAGCGGCTATGGGGTGTCCAGGACCTCACACAGGAGAACTACATAGATGTATTTGAGTGCATGGTGTGTAACAGGGTATGGGAGAACCTCAACAGGCAAAAGAAGGTGAGATAGAGTTTTATCAATCATGCAGTTATCAGTTTAGAGTGATACTTTGAATGCTTGTTAGGCTTAGAACAGATTAATGACTTTGACTGTACTAGCATTCTCAGAAGATCTGCTGAATATGAAGGAGTTTTTCTTTCTTAATTGCAACCATAGTTGCTTTTCATTTCTTCTCTAAACAGGGCCTTGATCCAAAGTCTTGGCATGCCGAAGGGAACCACCTGAATTGCCCTCCTCCGAGGAGATTTGACTTCACTGCACCTCCCAGAAATTCTTCATCTCTCAGAAGTATCTGGAGGCCAAGTTATGAGCAGTCGATAAAAGAGGCCAGAGCTCTGCGTCGCTTGGTTGAAAGGAACAAGAATTTCACTGTGGGGCAATATTGGAAGGAAGTATTCAGTGACTGAAAACATTCAAACATGATGAATGAATGGCAAAATGCCTTTGCTGTAATACAGCTCTAAAGACTCTTTCATTTATCATGACCTTATTGTGACTCTACAGTTTATTTTACTTTGCATATTTTTGCAACACATAGTTTGTTTTACACCATAGCATATCACATTGACATGCATAGAGAATATATTTGGTTTTATATCTTTAGAAAACCACATTATGTCTACTATATTTCACTGGTTTTCCAGAAATCTTCCAAACAGAGGTCACCCTTCCACTATAACTTACAACAACTGGCTTTCTCTAATGCTGCTAAACTTTCAGGAAGCTTAAGAGTCAGGCATGACAAATATTTAAGTATGTTGTAGATGGGGACATCGATATTAGCTGCCTGAGGTTGGTGTCATGTCCACAAATACTATCTGTTCCTTGTTTAATGTTCAAATGAATCAGCCATCAGAGCTACTTATAATTTCTCTTCAAAAGCTACATTTTTAGGGTGCAGTGACACAAAGTCTATTTCAGTAGATAAATTGGTAATCTAAGTTAACTCCTTAATTATCTATACCTGTATGGGATCCAAAATCCTGTGTCTGTGCCCTAGAGTATGCAGGTATGAGAGGTATTTTGACAGGAGAGGTGATTAAGCTCAGCAGGTATTTCCTTCTAATCCTTGAGTGTTTCTTTTAAACTGCTAATGAATGTCAGCTATTCAAGTATCAAATTCTTCATCGAAACCAGTCATGAACCACAGACACTTTAAAACAATCTGGATTTCTCTGAATCATTGGTTTTTGTTTTAATGCCAAATATACATTTTGAGTATGTTTTTATTCTGACGTATACATGTACAGTCAAATACTATAACACAATTATTTGACTACATTTTGAATTGAATACTTAATGTATTCAATTCAAAAGAGGCTGCTAGTTGCCTGGCAGGCCTTATCATCATTGTAATGAAACTTTCCATCCAGTAGAGGGAGCTGTGCAGCTTTTTCTGAGGAATAAGTTCGAGGTTAGACACTTAGGAGAAAAGGTATGTTATGTATTTTATACAGGTAATGTGCACCAGCTCATGTAGAATACCTAATTAAATCCTACTCGATCTGACATGTCATGTTACTGCACATAAATAAATACAATATGTCTTCCAAAACACTTCCCTCTAGTCATAGCCACACATTTACTTTAATTGGCTTTTTAGAATCATGGCTCCATAAGGATATTGTGGAGTTGTATAAAATGTATAATTTTAACAATATCAACAGACAGAGAAGGCAGAATTGGCTGTATCTATACAAGACAAATATGTTGGATTAATAAACTAAAACTATTTCTTTATTACCATAACTTGTTACTACAAAACACAAAATGGGGTTCTGTATTACATCCATGTATTTCATATAGGCATAATAATTTGTCTATACCAAAAGCATTGTGTGAGGATTATATTATGCCAGTATGCTGGTTATAGAGCCCACACGCAACAACCTTTCCAGAACCTAAGTGTTTATCAAATTAACACCTTTCAAATTGCACAGTTTGCCTACCTAGCTAGCCATTAATAACAACCGAACTTCTACTTTTAATGATTACTTCTCAAAAAAGGAAAATAATCATGATCACAATACAAGATGTAAGAGCCAACTTAATTTACCTGCTAGTTGCACAACTATGTCGCAGTTCAGTCTACGCTTTAGATGTGCTAAATGAACAGCCTGATAACATACTGATACCATATAATTTATAATGAACAGCCTGATAACATAAGCTGATACCATATAATTTATAGTGAACAGCCTGATAACATATACTGATACCATATAATTTATAATGAACAGCCTGATAACATACTGATACCATATCATTTATAATGAACAGCCTGATTACATACTGATACCATATAATTTATAATGAACAGCCTGATAACATACTGATACCATATCATTTATAATGAACAGCCTGATAACATACTGATACCATATCATTTATAATGAACAGCCTGATTACATACTGATACCATATCATTTATAATGAACAGCCTGATAACATACTGATACCATATCATTTATAATGAACAGCCTGATTACATATACTGATACCATATAATTTAAAATGAACAGCCTGATTACATATACTGATACCATATAATTTAAAATGAACAGCCTGATACCATATTTGGTTTCTTCCCTCACCCATTCAAGAAAAAAGGTTAAAGAGGTACCACTTAACAAACAATGGATTATTGATTTTTTATTTATTCGTTTTACTTAATTAGCCCTTTAAATTGTTGCTTAAAGGTAGAATCTGTAATGCCATCAAACAGCAACCTCTTTGTTTAACTTTTTTTTGTCTTGGTCAGATGTTTGGGTCGAAGTTTAGTAAGTTATTATACTGTGAAATTTGCTGTGGCCAGCAATAGCAACCCCTCCTGTATACCCATTAAAATCCAACCCACACATCAGACCAAAACAAAACATGTAAATAAAAAGCAATACCAAGTGGGGCTTTTTTGCCTAGAGGTATTTTTGTCTTCCTTGCACAATGCACATTCTTAAATTTCTTTTTTTCTTTTTTTCCAATTAATTTTGTATACAGTTGTGCTAAATAAAGAAACTGTAATATAGTGTAAAGACCACAGTTTTGTCCTGTTTAACTCTATTTTGAAACATAAATGACTCCATTTGATGTTACACTATCTAGGTATCTTACACAGTACTGAAGAAGGGTTCCATAAAAAAACCCACATCAGATTTGGAAACCTTGTTATCTTGTGTTTATATATGTGTGTGTGTGTGTGTGTGTATATATATATGTAAAATGCAGCTAATTGCAATATTTAAAGTCAGATGGAAAGCAAAACAAATGTTCTTATTCAAAATCTAATCAGTGTAATAATGGATGTTCATGAAGTTCTATACTCAGTTCATCTATGAGATAGCTGAAGTGCTGGAAAGCAAAGTGTGCCCCCTGTCTCTCGTGGTACAACAGGTGTTGAATGTGTATCCAGTGATGTCAGTGTGATTGGCATTTAACTTCAGTGAGGCAAATCTAATTACTGTTATGACTTCCTTACTCCAAGGGGCTCTGAGTGTAGAAAATAAAAAGATTAACCATAAAATACTTGTATCCATATATAAATATTCTTTAAAACAAAGGATCAAATATAATCTTTGTAACACACTGTATCTGTGTTCTAAATGAGAATACCCTAATAGTTATCTATATCTATAAGTCTTATTTCGGTCAGATGAAAAACACATCTTAGTCCAATAACAGAAATCATTATTTGACTGGGAATAAAAAACAATTTTACTAGTTTTCTTTCTTTTTTCCACCTTTTTTTTTTTTTTTTTTCAAATGGTGGCTTTCCCATTTTTAAATGAATTGTGTTTTATCATTTAGAGTATTCTGATATAGCCTACACTATGTGACTCATTTAAAATCCAACAGTAAACTTATGTCGTCACAGACATTGATATGGATAACACGGTTACTGTCTGACTGAAGAAGTTCACTGGATTCTACTTTCTTACTGGTGCTGATCCATGTACAGGAGAGCGGTGATAGAGTTCAAAGTTCCATATTGGTTTCTGATTGGCTCAGAAAAAAACACTTTATCCGTCAAATACAATGAATGTACAGGAATTTGTCACGGTGATAATGGTGCAAAATATCGGTAACAAAGTTCCACAGTGCAACAGACAAACATGATAGATACAATTACTGTACATCAAGACTTCACACAGGGACAGCACCACAAACAATAGACAGTGGACTATGTATCACTTCTCATATATTTACTGTAGTGCTCTATATATCAGTATCAGCGACATGGTCTACAGCAGTGGTTCTCATCTTTTTTCATGTCAAAGACCACCATATTGATCCACATTAGTCTGCAGACCCCCCATTTCATATGATTTTGTCTCGGGGGAACCCAGTCTGAGAAGATTTTTGTTTAGTCTAATTCCATAATACTGAGTAGTTTAGGAGACAATAGTGGAGACTATTGAATGAAATGGTGAAATGAAACTATTCCCCATTTTTCTGGGGACCCCCAGGAAATCCCTCACGGACCCTTGGGGGTCCCTGGACCTGACGTTGAGAACCACTGGCTTACGGTGTGGTTGCTGCTATAGAGAGAAGTGAAGTGAGTGCCCAGTAGTGCACACTACCCATGTAACCACAAGATAGTTATACTGAACAGAATAAGTAGCATGATAGACGTCGGGAGTGTTACAGAGCTCAGACACAATTTCTGAAATTGCGGCATAGTGTGCAATCTCATCCAAAGGCACATTTTTTAATCAGGTCAACTGAGGACAAGCCGTCGTGCTAAAGCACATGAAAGCTCTCTCCTCTTGACTCCCATGACAGGAGGCTAGAATGTATCGCTCCACCAAAACCACTCCTTTAAATCCGTTTTTTTTTTCCTGAACTGTAGGTGAAAGATATTAATAATCAGTCAAGATTCTTTTCTGGGAGCATCTGCTTGTACCAGGCCTATATTAATACTTTTGAAATCCAAAATGGTTGTTGGAGCTCTTTCTTGGAGGTTAGCCATCTTAGTGAAGAATTGGAAAGAAATGGGTGAGCGATCTCATTTGGGCCTTTGATGTTATGAATTACGAAAAGATGGTGTGCAAATCGCTGACCTATATGGAGGTGCAGAACCTAAATGATCATAGAACTCGCCTGAGAGCGAGTTCACGCCGTCAGCAGTGATCTGCCCTGAGCTTTTTGACAGATTCCACCTAAAACTAAAACTAGGTCACTCTGGGGCCTCCCTGTGGTTTAATTTGTTCACTTCCCAAGTGGAAACCAAGGACCTGCAAAGTTGTTCAGCTCCAGACACCGTGAACAATTACACTACTTTCCAAACTTTAGAATTGTCTTTCAGGGCCCCTCCGGCATAGGTGGGTGGGTCCACTAAACTCACCATAGGGCTAAATAATTAAGAATTAATCTAATTGGGCAGAAAGGGGACACATAAGGTAAGCCTGTGGCTAAAATCACAGACTAGTGAGGATTAATTATTTGAAGTTTGTGATTATTATCATAAATGTCCCTGGCTGGTAAGGAGTACAGTGCCTGGTCAAGGTGTCAGCCAAGTTAATGAAAGGATAATTTCATCAAATGATTAGTAGGCCAACTGCAATTTGGCTGTAGACCTAGTTCAGACTAGGTCAGACTCACCTATTCCAATGACTATAGCCTACTTGGCTCATAAAGCGATAGGGAAGTTTTGTAGAAAACTTGACTGTCTACAGTATGTGCCTTACCCTGATACCCTCTACAAATAGTGGCTTGCCCCAGAAATGTCACATCAGCTTCCCAAGTCCTATACTGCCACTCACTTTCACCAGTAGCTTCTGTGGTCGCTGTGTGGAGAATGAAGATTTCCTTTTTCCCCCTTCATTCGCTTCCATGTGTTTCACAAACTGAGTCTCAAAAACATACTTCTAACTAAAATATGAAGATGGTCGAAATGGAACTTGAAAGGATATCAAAAAAGGAGTCAGTGGTATAAGGGCTTTTAGTTCTATTGACATTATATTTGTGAAAGAGGATCCATCCTAGACATTGTAAAATGTTACTCTTATGCATATATCATTTTTATTTTTAAAGCGGCCACAGAAGCTACTGGTGAAAGTGAGTGGCAGTATATGGACTCATATCGGGATAAGGAACATATACAGTTAAATGTTCTACAAAATGTCCATATTGCTCTTCGTGCATGTGTTTGCATGTGCAATGTGAGCACACAGTGTATAAGCTGTGGATATCAGTTACATTTTCTTTGGAACTTCCAAGGGGAAAGCTATACCACCCATTTTAAGCATTCAGCAACCCTATAGATTTTACATCCAGGTGACGTAACAAATTCATGGGTTATCTCTTTGCCGTGAGATCTTTTTTTTAGTTTTATTTACTTGACACAGCAATTTACAATCAAGAAAACTTAATTGCTGTTTGATTGCTAGCTTTAGGATAGAGAGGTGCATGTTCACAAATATCAATTGACCTGTCCTGGAGTACAGGAATAACATTATTTTTAAAATCAGTGGCATTCCCCTTTAAATAGGAAGTTCAGAATTTTTGACCCCTAGCCCTATTTCCTACCCATGATGTCATACGGTAGAGTCCTTTCTTAGCACAATCCATGCTGTGCTTCATACTGGGTAATTAGCTCCCCCTTAGTTAACCACAAAACTAATGTAAAGATGATGGAGCCACTGTAAAAAGCACTTCCACATACTTGAAGGCACACGTCTTTGCTTTGGGTGCACTGTGGAGTAGGTTTGTTTATTTGAGGACTTGTACATACTGAGGCATGGTTCCATTGCTTGACATTAGTTTTGTAATTTGTTTTACAACTAGCCGGAGTGGCAGGTATCCAGTATGAAAAACAGCATAGATTGTGCTAAGAAAGGACTCTACCAATCAACAACATCATTGGTAAGTAGGAAATAGGGCTAGGGGTAAAACATTCTGAACTTACCCTTTAATTTGAGTTGCATTCTCTTTGCAAGGGCCTCATTGAATTGATCGGCGAGTGAGTCAGTCTCTTAGTCATTGCTTCTCTATATTGTGTTTATCCAGCCAATTTCCTTTCTCTAATCAGTGTTGGGGATAGACCTATGATTAATTGCAGTGTTAGGTGATAACACTGGTTAGGTGTCTGTAATCACTAGAATATCTAATCATATAAGAATAAGAATAAAGTAACTGTAATTAGCCCAGGATTATAAAGTGTATAACCTGATTGCAATTTCCTTCTAATTAATTATCAATATGAATTTAAAGCTAAATTACGATAAATGGATATGACAACATCAGTTGAGCTTTCCAATGCCTACTGAAGACTTTTGAAAAAGCAGGACACATTCTGATCATTTTCTGAAACAGGCCAATTAGACCTCTATTTAGCACAAACAGCCCTTTATCAATTAAGCATCTCTTGAAACTAAGTCACTATGAAACATATTTAAGCAAGGGGATTAGACAAATAATGATATTTCTTTGAGCCACAACCATCAGGAACAAAGGAGAATATTGCAGATGTTTTGTTTTTGTCATGTAATTGAGCGTATATTTCTGAGGGTCAACGTGCCAAGTTGGGTGCAAGAGACACATTGGGATTTTGTTAGTCAGTCATTTGTATCAAGTAGTTAAAAAAGCTTAAACACCACCAAAACTGAAGCCATAAATATTCAGTAGCCTAAATGGATAGCCTACTCCAAAAAATAAACCCAAAAAACCCCACTTTACTCAAGCAATAATTAAACAGGAAGTAACCCAAAATATAACTGATTACACTTTTAAGTGTGATTAACTTTTTATTGACAGGTAATCTATACATTTCAGAGTGATTTGTTCAACATATGGTTGTTTATTTCAGGTGCTCCATGTATGACCTGGATATTATGAACAGAGCACACCCAAGGCTATGGTCGTTAAGGGGTGAGTTATGACTTCATGGGTTCTTTTGAGTTTGTAAAATTATTACTTCTCAGTCTTTGCTGGCACATGTCAAAGTGAGACATTTTATATTATATTGGCCATGTGTTAGTAGTAGCCTCTGTAGCATCTTGCCTACTGTAGCAATCTAGATCGTTAAATACCGTATTTAAAGAGGAGGTGTTTCCACCGGCGGCGGATTGTACCACGTAGTGGGGGGACACGAAGGGAAAATCAAAAACCAGAATTTTACGCTGTGAAACTATATAGATTTTTTTTCTTTAAATCAATCCAAAACATTTGTAGTACTCATAAACTGTTAGTTTATTAAAAAAAATGTTGGATGACGAGCAAACAGCGTTTCATATCTTTCATCCTCAGTCAGACAGCAGAGCAAACTGGCCACCATCATCTTGACTTGATATTTCTAAAATCTCCCACAAATTATGACCACTTAATAATCGTTTCATACAGGCTAAAACACTGTGAGAAGCACATATAAATGTATGCCTCGATTTTGCCGCAGTCTTGCTCTCCCCACCACCCCAGGTGCACGCCTCCCCACTGTCCCTTTTGGAGTGTAGCCTATTGGGCACACCTCGCAAACTCGTTCAAATCTTGATGAGACAAATGCCTTGTGTGTCTTGTCCTTGGTAGGGAATGAAAGAGGAGGGGATGACGATAACACAGAGCTATAAATTTTATCCACAACCCATAAGTTTTCCTTTAACTATCATCGTTGTGCACCTCCCTATTCCAGTGCCCTTGGGTGTTTCTAAGAAACTGTACCCTAATTCCCAAGGAAGTATGCAATTAAACTTGGGCTATTGCCATCCTAAACAATGTAGTTACTTGAAATGGATAAGGCCAGAGAAGTTACTCAGTATTTCAGCCATAATTTGTTTAAGTATTTACCTATTTGTTACAACTGTAATTACAATGTTATTCCAACTGTAATTACCATGTTATTACCACTATAATTGCCCTGTTATTACCATTGTAATCACTGTTCTTACCTTATATTTACCAATTAGTAAATAAAGGAAGGGTTACCAATTAGTTCTTGTTAGTCAAGTGAATTAATTTAATGTAAACAAGAAGAGTTATACCATCAAGTTGGAAGGTACATGGAAGTCTGTCAACTCTGTTATGGAAAAATTGGGTCACATATGCTCACTATGAAATGTAATTAGTTTAGCCAGATTGAGACATTTTGTTTTAGACTAAAACAAGTAAGCAGTTTTATTGCAAGGTTGCGAAGGTAGTATGTATTTTTCCTTAGAAAATGCATTCAAATTGTGTAGCCATTTTATTTTTATTTTTTAATTTTTTTTAACTTCTAATCTCTGATAAGTAGCCTATTTTAAGTAATAAAATAAAGTCAAATGGTCACAAGTTGACATAGGTTGCAACAGAGTTGATGAAGGATGTTGCTAAGCCCCAACAGAAACTATATGGCATAACTAAACAGAATTTGTATGCAAAATCTTTTATCTCAAACATCTTTATATTCATAACTGTCTATTTTGCCACTCTCTATCACCCATTGGTAATAGCCTACAGTATACCCAGTTCATGAATATTTTTACATTTACTGTTCTGGGATGTTCTAAACACTGGTGTCTGATAAGACATTCCTGGGAAAATCATCTGGCACACAGGAAGTGGTGTGTTTTATGTCACCAGCAGCAAAAGCAGTTTGTTTGAAATTAATGGAGGACTAACTCAGTAGTTACCATGAATTTTCAAGATGGAAAGCAAGTCAACACAGTGCAAGAATGCAACAGCAATGATTGCTGTTCACCAATAGATGTCGCCAAATGAGGATTTTGCAGATTACCACTTTAATTAAATTGTGATTAAAAAACCCCATTCCTATTTGATTCTTTGCAATATTACAGTAACAGAATTTATGTTTAATTACGATTAATCTACTCCTGGTGTAATCCTTACATTATTTTGTACAAAATAATGATAAAAGCAGTGTGGCAAACCTCATCGTCTACAGGAGGGTGCCAGAAAGAGGATATGACATCACTGGGTGTAGATCTCATACTTTTTGGACAAAAAAATTATTGGAGACTGTTGATTTCTATCAGAGGTAACAATGTTGATGGGAGCCCATAGAGCCCAAAATTCTTCAAATCAAATTACCAAATCTCCATTTAATATAGAAAAACAAAATATTCTCTGCAATTAATATTATCAACCACAAATAATATGTTTTATGGATCTCTTCTATGTTCATTCAAGTTGAAAGTATGAATCAGGAGCTGAAGACAGCCAGAATGGGTTAATCCTGAAGACACAAAATGTACCCTGAATCCTGGAATGAGTCAGTCAACTAACATCATCAAGCTGATATTGGAATTTCAAAAATGGTTAAGTTAACCTGTATTTAGAATTAGAAGTAGTATTTAGAAACACAAACCACCACAGGATTATAGTAATCTCCTTTGGTAGCCTTACTCTACAAAATGGCCGCCAATCATTTTGAAAATGTTGTTAATGAAAATCTGCATTGTTTCATGTGTGAACAGCGCATAATTATCAGTTACAATGTTCAACCCAACTGTCATTGGGATGTCATATGATGTCATTGCCATGATATAGTATCAACTTTCTGTGTCTCATGCACCAATCATTGATTTTCCACGACAACATTATGAAACGGTCAGCCATTTTATGGTGTACCCATAGAGTGTACTGAGCAAATTAGCACTCTCTAGTGAATGTTGATTAGAATGGGAATAGTCATTCTTCAGTTCAAGTTCTGCTGGTGAACTCAAACTCTCCAAAGGTTTGAAACAAGAGGACCAAAACAAAACCCAATGCCCAAGAAACTGTGATGCCAATAAGAGGGAGACTTTGTGGACTCATAACGTCTTTCCGAACTTTCAACATTCAAATGAGATTTATAGGGTGCTATCAGGTCTGAACCAGTAAATCCCTAGATCTACAAAATCCTCTTATCCCCAGAAAATCCTCCTGGATAAAGCCGCAGTCACCTTTTCCTTCTCTCTCAGCTCATTGTCTATGGAGCGGTGCATCTGCGGTATGGCATCATCATAGAAAAGGGGGGGGGGGG
>OMKL01000056.1:0-17410 GCA_900302295.1 Parasudis fraserbrunneri
GAGATTCGAAAAAAGATAAATTCCAATTGCCTTGTCTAATATATGCTAATGAAGTTCTAGCCTCCTCCGTGTAGGCCATCAATCTAACCTGGAGGCCGATGAAACAAACTCGGGCTGGAATAAGTCACCATTGGTCTGAAACAAGGCAAAGCCACTGAGTAAGTATGGCCTGAGCTCAAAAGCTAAATTATTTAGGCAGGGAGACCAGCTGATAAATGGTGGTAGTACAGGTCAATACATTACAGGGACCTGTGGACCAACCCTTTGGTGGGATTTACTATGCACTGGGGGAGATAAAGGCCATTGATCGTCTCCCACAAGGTCAGCTGGTTCTCACCTAAAGGGTTCTGTCTCTTGTGGCAACAACTTTATGCCACTGTTTGGATGCTGTGCAATAAGGTTAATCAAATCCGTGTAAAGAAACTGTGGAACTGCCTGACGTCCACCAAGAATGCAGAACGATAATGAGCCGTATGCATTTGAAGGGATATCTAACTTTTACATTATTCATGGTGCTGTGGAAAACGCAATGGCAGTGCTAATATAATATTGACCTAACCCCAACACTACATGAATGGCAATAGAGACACTGCTTAACGCGCACACACAGAGACATATAGCGGGGAGTCTTACTGGAATATATCTCTTCCTGTTATGATCAATTCACATACTATACCATAGGCTATACTTTAAAACTCAATAAACGGTGGTCTTAAAGGTCACGATGAGAGCGAGTGCATTCAAAGAGAGAGAGAGAGAGAGAGAGAGAGAGACAGAGTGGCTGTAGAGAGAGCAGCACACTTTATCCATACACCAGTGTTATTGGATTGAGATTGTTTTCGGAGTTCTCTCTCTTTATTTGGCTTACCGCGTGGGTGGACAAGAATGAATGGAAATAAAACAGTGCTCGAATGGATTAATGGTTTATCAACCCGCATCTAATGAAGATCTGTGTCTGGCTGACTTTGTAGTGAGGCACAATCATCTCTCAAGATAGCACCAAAAGGGGGGGGAACTGAAAACATGATCGGATTTGCAATTAAAGATTCATTTTTTTCAATCCTCAGACGTGACACTCAACAAGAGTAAAATCTCCACAATGAAACAAAAGCGTACTGTACGCATTCACCGTTCCACTAAATAGTGAACAAAATGGTCCGCCGATCACAATTGTGTGCGATTCGTATGTTCAAATTGTGATTCACTAAAAGGCTGAAGTCACAAAATGAAAGAGTGATTTTCGTTCCTCTTGGCCTGACGCCCCTGCTCCTCTAAGAAATGGTTTTGTTCTGCACCTGGGCTACACAGATCATGAATTGTCTATACATGAGCCTACTTTACAATTCCAGACTTGTGACTGGGATTTATTCAAACTGTGCATCAGGTTGTCACACATCATTAGTTAGAAGCAATAGAAACCACAAGAATTGTGATGTGTAAAGCGGAGAGAAAACAGTGACCAGCACCTCTTATTGCGCATGTCCATGGGGCGACTACAATCAGACTTAGGCTTTCACGTCTTTAGGTCCAGATGAGACTGCTAAGCATTTTCGTTGTTGGATATTGTTAAAGCACTTTGACTCCTTGCTAATTATATAAACATGACTTTGAAAAATGTCCTGCAGCGGGAGAACAGCGGAGCCACCGTGGGTCCACGTTGCCTCATCAACAGAGATTTCAAAAGGTAGCACAGAATTTCAATGGTGCTTCAAGGTTTTGCTAAAGGACAGGCTTGGGGAGTGGAGGGAAGGGGAGGGGGAGGAGGACGCGTTATAATGAACTGTCGAAACGCACTGTGTTGACACCTCAACCTTTTAGGCTCTCGGGCTGGAGAGCAAGTGTTCCAGGATTTCTACCGGTAATCAACACTGACCGGTGTGCGCAGAGTCAGTCAACAAACCTCCTCCAAACCTCTGAATACTGAACCTGTCCTACTCCACTGCTTGATGATTCTTCTCTGTCCGCAAAATGGCAGCTCCCATACAAGAAGCTGAGGATAGGTGGAACATCCAATTATGCCAGAAAAATAAAAAATAAAAATAAAAATGTATCTGCCCCTATGCTATTGTAACCAGGGGATACAATAAAGTGGTATATACATTTTACATTGACTACTGGTCGGTCCGGGATGTTCTCATAGCCAAAGGTCAGCACTCATTAATCAGAGTCATGCATATGTCAGACACATCGGTTGTCTATACTGTATATTCATTTAAATACATTTCAGGTTCAATGCTTGTCAAGCTCTGAAATACAGGATTAAGCCAGCTTGGTATATTGGAATCCTGCACTGGAATTATTTAATGGAGAGAAACTTCAATACAGAAACAATAGGTAAATGTAAAAAAATAAATAAACACTAAAAAGGTTGAGTACCAACTATATTATAGGCAGTTCTCCCAAGCAAAATGTATTGTTGCAATCAAAATGCTCTACCAACCTCTATGCTTAAAGGGTAAATCCACCCTAAAGTAGAATTCACGTATGTTAATACTGTACAGCTCAGTTTTGTTTTATGAATGTAGTCTCTCCTTATGCAGAATACCAAGGACACAAGACTCTAGAGATGAGGTCATCAAGCGACAAATTCTGGAGCTGTCTCATAGACAGTGAATAGTGGAACAACTCCTAGGACACCACGACATGGTGAAGGATATGGGTACATTTTCTGATTCAGAGCTGTAAGCCCCACATTTAAATAAAACTCATTTGGATGTAATAGCTCAAACATAATGTATGTGAGCCCACAAAGTCATACACTAGTTCATTGTCAATGGACCAATTCCAAAAGGTGTCACTTGATGACATCACAGATTCAAGTCTTGATGCTCTGATTCCCTTCCATAACTGTCCAAAAGCATGGGAATAGCACAATGTTAACCCTGTTTTAGGGTGGAATTCCCCTTTAATGTTTTACAGGGAAATACACTATTTTCAAATGGTTCTCTTCCCTTTGAAGTGATGTCTTGAATAATAGTGACAGAATCCAACTTGTGTCATTCCTGTTTAGCTCCTTCCCTGCAGCAACTCTATAAACTAACACATCCCCCAGCACATTTGTATTTAAATAAGCTACACAGATCGCCCAAAGAAGGTAGCATAAAATTGTCTTTGAAGTACTAGTATCATTAAGAAATATCTTCCCAATGAAAGCATAAGACAAAAACCTAATCTAAAAAACAACCGTTTACTCTGCTATCAGTCTGTTACTCACATTTGGTAAGCTGACAATAAAACATTGGTCCAATTCATACAAATAAAAAGCACATGCACTATCAAGTACTTCCTATCTGAACATTTGGTGATTCATATCATTCCCGTGTCCAATTTCTTCATGATTACTCATTATGTGTTTTATTTTTTTTTACTCAACTCATTACAGGCCCAGTCTGTAAACCTAAAATCACACAAATGGTTAGCTCCACTGCCAAATATACATGTTTTCATTGTCTAGTTGTTGGCTGAGCTCATGATAAGGACTAAAACTAGACAACAGATAAATTGGAAATATACAAGGCTTGGTTACATTGGTAATATTTGTAACCACTGAAGTAATAAAGACCTATATTCTGATTTATAATCAAGAGAGGTAAATCCACGAAAGTTCCAAAACGTGTATTTTCCATCTTCAAATCAAACCTTTCAAGACATAAATGTGTGTGAATATTGTGAATACTGGGGCTTTATGCGGGTACACAATTATTTTGAAAAATATAAGCTTATGGGGACTGCTGCAGGGAAGTCAGGTAACTAGAGCAAAGCAGAGGAACAACACAAGGTGGACTGTTCACTCCTGTTCACCTTGCTCCTTCAAAAGGTAAAAGAATTACTGTAAAATAAATGGATGACCTACCTCTTTAAACAGCCTTCAGAACACAAACCTACAGAGAGCTTCCCTACTCCGCAACATTATCAGTGAGCTACAAAAGGTTTTAAGAAGGTGTTCAAACCCTGATTTGGGACCTGAGGGATAGATCATGATGTCCTTGTCAGACCTTTTTTTTGTTCTTTATTCATTGCATTGATGTGTAAACATCTTTAAGAGAAAGGGACTTCACATGTGGCCCAGATGAACAAAGGCTCAAGGACAATGCTCGGAGAGGACATCTGAATCCTGCTGGACCAGGACCCTCTCTGTAGGCAGCAGGGCACAGAGGACTATGCCTGAATGGGCAGCTTTGACAGGAGAAAAAAAACAATGATAACCTTTGATATTGTGATGCATTGAAACGCAAATATGCGGAGAAGGTCGGATGGACACTGTCCTTGATTTGCAATTTGCATAGCCCTGTAAAACTCAACAAATTGAATGGGATATTTTCAGTAGAATATGTGTTTGTCAGAAAGTCACCTTATTGGTTATTAAGTTGTTCTAAACATTGTCACAGCTATTGAATATGATTCTTCAGCAGAACGTTGTTGGTACAGAAAATGTACAGCACCATCCATAGGCTCATTTAACACCAGAAAAGATCAGTGTGCACTAGGAAAGTAATAGCTGCAGGTAGCTCTTACAAGGCCTGTTTTAAGAAAGGATATGAAAGGCAAAAGAGATGCAGCATGAGGCAAACACCTTGTTAGCTCAACAGAACTCACCCTTGTTTTTTGACGGAGTAGCCAGGTTTAATACAGGAGGAGATGACAGCCCAGTCAGCTGGGTGTCCACAGAGTCTTGTCAACCTGCCAAATGCTCAGCTTCCTGGTCTGCAAATTTTATAAATGCCTAACGCTTGCGGTGTGTGTGCTAACATTAGACCATGCACAGCATTGCTCTGTGCAAGAGAATTGTCTTCCCAACCTGGGGGGAGACACCAGCATCTCAACTGCCTCTTTGATTTAGTGAGAAATGATTATTGAAGACATGAAAGAACAGATAAATGCAAGATACTGCTTGTGCTGTACCCCCTACCCGTAACACAAACAAACAAGGTCAATGAGAATCCCTAGTCCTAGTTTCCTTCCTTTGACAATGAGCGAGGGGGGGTTATGGTAAGGGCCTAAATACAGCACGGCTGTGGAGGAGCTGTCTGTCAGATAGAGAGGGGTATGATGGGCTGGGATCCAACACGGCCCAGAGAGAATCCCAGCCCGCTGCTGTTGCTGGCTCTCCATTCTCAAGGACCTTTAAAGATCAAAGCCCGGCACACAAGAAAGGCAGGGAGAGGGAGAGGGATAGGGTGAGATGGACAAGAAAGATAGAGAAAGAAAGAGCGAAAGAAAGAGAGAGAGAGGGAGAGGAAGGCAGACAGGAAGGATGCGATGAAGCAGAAGAACCCGCTCGGCCTTCCAGTGATTACCCAACGCCATGCCTCCTACTGAGCCAGAGGAAGGCGTCAAAGGGATTTCCTGGAGAACGTCTGTGAGACACCCACTGTAACTCATCCCGGCCTCCTCCATCCGGAGCCAGATGAAGAGCCTTCCGACCTCCTCTCCAACCCCTTTTCATGTTAGATTTTGTAGTGTGGAAATGATGTGTTCTTTTGATTCACTAAAAAAAGACATAGTCCCTATGGCATAGTGGAAGTACAGTAGCCCATCACTCTTCCTCCTACTACTTTCTCTCTCTGTCGCTCTGTCTCTCAACAAAAATACAAAAGATACACAGCATTCTCCTGCTGACCAGCAGTGTTGTTTGACCTTGATGAAATACAAAAGAGGACAAGCAGGGGAGCCAAACAAATACTGACTCAGATGAAGCAAGCGTTATGAAATAGACCTTAGAATGCCTAACAACAGAGAATAATAAAAATATATCACAAAGGGCTACCTTCCCAGACACAGATTAAGCCCAAACTTAGTCCAGCTATAGGATAATTCCAGCAAATGTGTTTAGCCAAGTACAGAGGTATACTACTCTATCAGGGCTACCGAGCAGAATTATAGTGATGTGTGTTCAAACTCATGAATCTGTCCAGTTAGGAACTGAATATTACTAGAGTTCCTGGGAGGTAATAGCCTACAGCCTAGTCTTTCAATAACAAGCTTATCAATCAATGTATCTGTTTAGATCATACTAGAATGGATCACGGAGATGGTACTGGTCACTCTGTGAGGGAAGAACAACATCTTCTTACTGGCTCCCACCATTTTATCCCACTTAGATTTGGGAGAACAAAGGCATTCGCTTTTACAGACACGTATGTTGGACTTCTTCTTCTTCTTCTTCTTCTTCTTCTTCTTCTTCTTCTTCTTCTTCTTCTTCTTCTTCTTCTTCTTCTTCTTCTTCTTCTTCTTCTTCTTCTTCTTCTTCTTCTTCTTCTTCTTCTTCTTCTTCTTCTTCTTCTTCTTCTTCTATTGGCTGATCCCATTAGGGGTCGCCACAACAGATTGATCCACATACTTGATTTGGCATAAGATTTTATATTGGACCATACAACAATTTACTGAAGCATACACACGCATCAAAGAACTCAGGCAGAAATGTGGAACTCCTTTCCCTTTATCTGGTAAATAAACGTAAAGTCCATTACGAAATGGTTCCGCACAAAAATAAAATCCTGACCCAGCAATTTAGTGCAAAAAGGTAGAAATCTATTTGTCTATCCCCGAATAGCTCTGCACCTCAGTGAACACATGAGGGGAAATGGGAAAGAGACACAAGATAAGAGTAAAGGGCGAAACTAGAGAGAGTGTGTGAGTGAGTGAGTGAGTGAGTGAGAGAGTGAGTGTGAGAAAGAGAGAGAGAGTAAGAGAGAGAACAAGAGAGAGAGTATGAAAAAAAAATCGAAGATGCAAGCTGGGTTCAATTTAGAGGCTTCCCACAGGAGGTGGAGTGACCTGTATCTGCTACAATAGAGGTCATGCAATTTTGAGCGGGCACCGGCTGTCTTCAGAGGATACAGAGGACCCCTGCCTTGATGTGCACATCCAGGGGAAAAAGCAAAAGGTCCCTGTAGCGTGCAGGACCCCCTAAATGACCCCCACCACTGGGTTCCTATTACAACTGCCTCGCTACACCGCAGCCACACAATTGACACTTCACAGTAAGCTACAACACTAGCAATCAGCAAAGCTATCAAGCTTAGGGGAAGATACTATAAAGGCAGCCGACCAAGGAAACTCAACCAAGTCCTTATCTCCCTCTCTTCTAATTCCACCAGCTAAATGTGATGATAAAATGGCACCATGATGTACATTTTTTAGTAAGCTGTCCTTAAGTAGGAACTATGATGCAGAAACTAGGATGTGATTATACCATATAGGCATACATAAATTAGCCCGGGTATTTCCATTAAAAACACTGCCTAAAGAAATAGTGGAAGCTTCTCTCACTGTGACACTGTAGCTGAATAACTCTCTCTATAAGCAACCAGAATAAATTGGGCTGGGGTTTGCCATCCATCTAAACCATAACTGAGGGGTTCGATGAAGAGCTAATATAAATCAAATCCCAACCACGGTTAAAAGAACAGAGATTCCCCACAGGATCTAAATGATATCCCCCCCCAATCTCACATCCGAAAATTTAAAGCAGTACGAACTACACCTGAGACACACCTACGCCTAGTGCGGCCATTCACAATGTTTCCTAGGCGCGCCAAGCTTGTCCGTTATGTCGAAACGTCAGGCATTTGTATTCCTGGAAAAAAACACATACAAACAACAGACAGACAGACAGACTAACATGACCTTTAATTTCCACTGATTGCCCCGGAGAAGCTAATGAACATTTCCGTAAACATTTGCGATTGGAGGGAGTCATTTTAATTACACTCCTCAGAGAGGGCCGTGCTGGGCAAGGAGCTCAAATGAAGATAAACATTTAATCAGGCACGACCTTGTCTTCGATTAGGTGAATTCTCCGAGCACTGATGTCCATAAAAACAACATTGACAGGTCTGAGGGAGAAGAAAAAAAAAGATCTAATTTGTTTGCGCGGTGACCAAAATGTATCAGAACTGGCATTAAAGAGTCAAATACCTGGTAGTTTGATGATGGCGACCCAATCATCCTAATAAGAGTCATCTTAATCCATAGGAGGAAGCTCTAATCCAGCCTGTGTTCTAATGAGGTCAGGATATTCTGAGGGGGATTCTACTGCCTCCCCACCAGGAGCTCCAAGCCACGGTCTTAAGGTTGGAGATTGCTGGGAAGAACACCGCACTTAAAAGACACCATGAAGTGAAAACGACTTGTTTTTTGTCTTAAAACCGCACCATGTGCCTGGATGTACTGTTTTTATTGTTTGTTTATTTTTTCATCCATATTATTCCTCTGCACTCCTGGAAAGTGGTCAGATTTTGGTCACTGACCCACTCTGCACTCGGGGGTGTAAAGAAAATCTCTCCATCCAATAAAATATGATCATCAATTTTATAATAATCCTGATGCCCAACTCCGATCATACAAAACTTTCTTCCTATTGGTCTTCAACAATGGACCGAAGGCTAGCATCGCTTCCACTCCCCATTTTGCCACTGTCTTTGGTCAATATTCAAATCAAGTCTGTGTTAAGCCCCGCCCAGTTCATTCGCAAATGTGTCAAATCACAGAAGCAAAACACGATCGTAATGCCATTTCATGGTGACTTAAAAAAAAAAAAACACATACACCCAGAGCGGAAGGCACGGAAAATAAAGGGAATGGACGAGTTATATTAAAGTGTAAGGGAATTAGAAAATCTTTATTCATGATGAAGAAGATGATGACGTACCAGTAGAGTGAGTTCTTGGAATATAGGTCTACTATAACTAGCATAGGTACTTATTTGAAATAAAATAGGGAGAGAAGCTGAGCCCTCCCTTTGTAGTCCTTTCATATTTTGTTCAATAAACACTTAAAAAGAAATCATTACTGTTACAAAAGAACAGAGGAAAGATGAAAACTGTATCTGATTGAAGCAATCTCCTGCAGCTCTCTTTGAGAGATTGTATTGTGGATTCTCAAACAATAACAGCGGGAGCTGGGAAAACAAAGGGGCGGGGAGAGGGTTAACTGAAATGACGTTCCAGCCAGAGATAAGGACTGACTGATTACACCAGTGTATCCAATTGTCCTCATCATTATAGCACCCATCTCATACTGTCACTGATCGCTGCACAAGATTACCCCCTTGCCTCAGTCTTATGCATTTTATTTCATTAGCTGTGTTTTTGACCACTGTTGCTCATTGCCTTGCTGACTTTCTTTTTTTTTTTTTTGCCCACTGGCCAGTGAGTCCACCGAAAGTATCCACCGAGGCGCTCTTGCTGTCCTGAGCGGCGGCATATTGCATGTAGGCACCACGCTGTGCCACTGCCCAGCGGTGGCGTGAGGCAGAGAGGATTATTCCTGACGACAGGGGCATTAAATGTGTAGCAGGCCAACAGAGGCCTGAGCTGATGCTCTCTTGTCTCTCTTGGTTCAGCAGCAGTTCAGAGGCAGTCCCTCTAAGCTCTGAGGGGGGAAGCTCACAGTACTCAGAGTGCTGTGCCGTTCATTAAGAACCGAGGGTGTCACACCAGCTTAGGCCCCCTGTCCCCTCACGGCCTGGGCTTCATGCTGCACTCCGTTGCTTCTGCCTTTAAACACTGACTGAGAATCTCAACCTGCTTCTCCCAATATGACTAAGGACCACGGTTCATGTCTGCAGGTAGACTAACATTTGATGTGAAGTTGCTCATCTAAAATGCTGTTAAATAAAAGATCAGGAGATGTGCTGAAAAATCATTTCATTCTTGCCCTCATTCCCCTGGTAATAGCTATATCATGAATGTTGTCAATCAAAACTACAGGTCCTAAAATGGCAGTATTAAAAAGGGAAAAGTCGAGGTGCAAAATATAGGCACAGTGGGCTGAGAGAGCATAGAGGCAGAAACAAGGTAAATAGATCTACCTATATCAACCTCCTTCTTTGTAACCAGTAGTTTACCATTGGATGATACAATTACCATATCGATACAGATGATGAAGCACAGGTAGGCCAAAGAGCAGGAAACACATATTGGAAACAGCCCTGGCATTGCAATTCTCCAACATATCTCTAGTCCTGTAACCTTCATGCCGGTGTAACCAAACATCAGGCTGGGTCTGTTTGATCTTGAAAGGGATATAAGCTTAAAGCCCTTCCCGTGTGAGGTGTCCTTCTTTAAAAAGATTCTAATCTCAACAGAAACGTCTGGCAAAATAGAGGTCATGGTGCTGGAGCACCCAGCAGACAATAGCAGCTGGTTGCGGACCTGAGAGGAATTCTGGGAGGATTTGTTCCTCCTAGGCTCATCTCGGGGCGCCACAGGGACACAGTGGGCTGAGAGAGCATAGAGGCACAAATAAATAGATACATCCTGGATGTATTTCTCTTCACTAGCATTATTGTAAAACAATTTAGACTAGACAAGAATTTGATGCAAACAGATTACAAATTTGTATGAATCTAATTCATTATTTCCACAAAAGCAATACTGTGATTTTAGGCATCGCCCTGGTTGTGTATTTCTTTAAACATACTTCATTTTCTTTCTGCCACGGTTAGGCCTATTTTTGCTAAGTGAATTGTCAAGCATTGCCAGATATTTTTCTTAATCTCACACTTTGACAATTTAAATGCTGATAGCATATCCCCACCTCACAGGCTGCTCCTGAGTCAGTGACGCCAGTCCCCCTCCCTCTGCCTCCTCGTTGCATTTTGATCAGATTGGTTTATCTAATTTTCCAGTAAATGCTTGAAATGTATTCCTGCACACCTTCTCCTCATAAATGTACACAGGGGAATCAGGAGAATGAGATAGAAATGAATAGTTCTGCATTAGCTTCACCCCCCACATGCACCCCACCCTTCCCTTCCGTACCGATTACAGATTCAGAAAGGCAAGTTGTAGACTAGATCCTTTCCACCTAAAGAACAATGGAATATGGAGCTCTTCATAAATTTAGATGAAATAGAATTCCTTCAGATCTAATGAAGACAGGGAAAATAATATTAAAAATGTGAGGAAGGAGTGATACCTTACCATCATTCCTTTACATCAGTAGTGGTATAAACCAGGTGTCTTTTTTATACATGCAAGTACTAACAATAAGAGTTTTCATGCAAAATGTAGCCGAACCCCTCTTGACGCAAACAGCGATGGCTATCTTGAGTTCAGGGGAGGGATGACAAGGGTATATGTCAAGCAATCAATTTCCTTTTTGCCCAAGTGGTAATCAACAGCTCTAACCTACCAAAATATTGAGAGTTAAATGAGAGGAATGGAAGAACAACAAGTTTGCATTAAGCATGCTGAACCAGTGCCAGAAATATGCACAGAATTGATGAGGTGTCACTTTCACTGAGAGTCACACAATCGCGGCGACAAGAGACTCTGTGATCCCTGCCTGCCTGTCTGCCACCAATGAGGCACGGACACACTGGTCTGCATGACGTGCATAAAAGAGAAACGCCCTTGGTTTTAGGGAAGGTTGCTTTGCTCTCCCTAACTCCTGAAAGCGCTATTGTGATGCACACCGCAGCTGAACCAAGAATGTTATTGTTCCTTGTGTTGTCACAGAAATCCTGGCAGGAGGGGCCGTTGTGATATCAACCACTAAAACTGCACATGGCACTCTCCAGTCCACTAGTAACACAACTAGGTGCTTTTCATAAAATCCTGTCTGTTATGATTTAATATGGGTCGTAAATGACAAGACAGGCCAACAGCTGCAGCTAACAGCATTTATCCCCAACAAGTGCTTAGGCTTACATTTTGAGATCAATTTCAAAATTGTGTTAATTAATTTAGACTGCTAGCAGGCACAATGCAGGTCAGACAAGGGCAAGCAAGTTACAACATCAGCCAATTAGAAACACAAGCATTTTACATTTAACATGGGCTAGTGAGCAAAGTACATGCAGATGAAAACTTATAGCAGACTGAGAATAGTTTAAATATGTATGTAGATGCCTTGGTCTTACTATTAATCAAACTGTAATTTTGCCTACACTGTGTTCACATGAGACATATCACTTCATTTATTTAGGCCCTATTTATATTCAACAGCAGCACATAGCCTATACAATGACTGAATTTAAAATTGTAATGTAAAAATAATAACCTCACTTAATTCAATTACATAATATATTTTGTCATACATGTGGCTCAGATCCCCATCTGCCATGTTTAGTCTTTGCCAAATCTTCAGCTTGTTTTTCAGTCAATTAACTTTCATCACTGCAGCTGATAGAATATAGAATATATTGTTTGTCACTGTGTGTTAATCAAAAGTATGGAGGGCTGGTTTTAGCACATCAGTATACATATTACTCATAAGGTGGAACTGACTTTGATCAAATCTTCACGCATCGAAGCAATTACTACTAATCATTCCCTGAAAAGAGGCCAATTCACTAATACTGATTATGACTTTCACAAATCAATATTGGAAATTAAAGCCATAAATGTATTGATCTGCACCCCGAGGAAAACAATGTATTAAAATTCTGTATGATGGAAACAGAGCACGTTAAATAAGAAATAATAAGCCACAGTTGGGAGATTGCATTGTTTTAATTTTGTAGAGACTGCATTGTTTTAATTTTGTAGAGAGAGAGAATATATGGCGATTTGTCAATTAGGCAAGACAAGAGCTTTGGACTGAGTCTTCCATAAAAGGTTTCTCAGTCTTTAACCATTTCAGGTGTATGATCTCACATGAGATTAGAATTTTGAGAACTGAGTATTCTAATGATGAAATAACTAAATAAATGGAATTCTGAGTGACAATTCCAAAAAAACGTCCACCTGAAAGGAATAGGCTACTACTGTACACATTAAAATCCCCTTTTACAATAATAAAAGACAACATTTTGACATAGCTACGCATAGACTATATCATGATGTTGATGATGTGAGCTAAATTCATGGCTTAGATATGAATTCATAGACAAAATATTTCTATCTGTTTTGGATTGTAGCCATTGTGTGCTGAGGTGCCTATAAATGACAGAGCCTAAAAGGCAAGGTTTTTTTTTCTTCTTCTCTTGTTTTGCATTTTTAAAAGCTGAGAATGTCAAAATACAAGTAGAGGTGGGAGGTGCTCAACTCAAAATGCAAAAAAGGAAAGGGAGAGAAGCAAAGGCTAATTGCAAAAACTGGAAAAATAGTCAGCATTCTAAACCAAACAGACTTTATAAAAAAAAGAGAATGGGACAGAAACTAAAGGTGAAATTACTTTTAAATTGTCCTTCAATTTTCTTGCACAAATTAACAGTTAAATAACAATAAATAAATGGTGTCATGCTGTTCATAAATGTAAAACAATGATAATGTTGCACTGTTCCTCTGATTAGACTAATGTTTTTTTAGTTAATGGGCTGAAACCCACAACTATACTTGCTCTGCATAAATTATACTTTAACATAAATATTTCAAGTTTAAGCAGCTAAATCATGTCTCGTTTCAATCTCCAGACAGTCTGCATGCAAGCAGTGTGATATGCAAAATAGATCGAACACATGTGACAAATAAAAACATGAACATCAAGCAAGAAACTGTCTAGCTGTTATTAAATGATAAAGTAGCTGTAGCGAAAAGAAAGTGCTTAATTTAAAATGACTGGCCTATAGGTCAAGGACAGCCTGAGCAAACGGCATTTGCTATTTCTCCTCACCGGAGCATAAAAGTAAAAAAGCATTTTGTGCTTTCATTTTCCAGACAGAAAACTAAACGAGTTGTGTTATCTTCTCTTAATGGTGTGATACAGTATAAGAAATGTGAGACACCTGGAGGCTTTTATGCAGCCTGTGTTACTTACTGTTTATGTTTACATTATGAGCCCTGCATAATGCCTGCTGAATACAGCGGCAGTGGAGCACCGTGAATAAGAATCAATGTGTGATTGACAGAAACATGCGATTTAGGCTAAACAGAGCTTCCTATAAGAACGGGTATGGTTAATGAAGTAGTCGATATAATCCACAAGATAAGACACAGCCATTTTAGAGCTAGCTTTCTTTCATGTGTGTGGATATAGAGAGAGACAGATCGTTTTCTCTTTTATTCTGCCAGAGATCACAGAGCGATTAAAGGTCAGGCTATCCATGCAGAGCCCAATAACAATGTGCTCTCTGTGTTGAAGAAACATCACAATTTCCTTTCCATAGTGGCCATACACAGATCAGAAGAAGCCTTGGGTCAAATTAAGACATTGAACATTTAAAAATAGCTTAAAACACTGTGTATGATATGGCCTGTTCGAAAATACTGTTTTTGATGTTAGACTCTAAATCAATTGAGGGATGGGCTTAAACTAAATGTTTTGACTATTGTGAAATTGTCTCTAATGAAGGTCTGTATGGACCAAAACGTTAGATTCAATAAATAATTGTATTGATTGCAAGAGCAGTGTGCAGGCATTTATTCATTTCTGAGACTATACCGTAAATTGAGCAAATTAAGACATTTTATACATCTAACATAATCTTGTGAAATTGTCCAGTAAGTGTAATTTGAGGGCAGTATTATAATCATATAATCCTAATTCATATTATCATAGGGTACCATTATTAGTAGTCAGGGAAAAGAAAAAATAAGGTATCACCATTAAACATGTTAAGTAACAGGCCTATAATGTATACATGCAGGTTGACAAGAACTTGTTCAATGATCCCAATATTTTGCAATTGTGTCTGTTTTCCAGGATATACTATGAATTTGAAAAATAGTATGTTCTCCTTGCTTTTTAAATCTGTCTGCCTAAAAAGGGCCTGAAGGAACAATGTGTCTCATGGGCTGCTGCTCTGGTAAGGTGATGAATTAACGAGAGAATGGTTGGATTAGGGAGAGCTTGCCTTACCTCATTGGTGTTCCACCGGTGTCTCTCCTTTGGCAGCGAGGAGCATTTTGGTAGACATTCAAGCAGCTTTTTGGGCAGGTATATTTTCAAATGTCCATGTTCATCTGTAACAACAGAGAGAGACAAGACTATTTAGCAAGTAGTTCATAGCTTAGTGACTTGCCTGTCTGTGCTTGTGCTATTGGCAGCCTATCTGTAATGATACACTGACTGTAAAATCATTCCCAACCTGATTTAAATAAATTGCATTAAATGTTTTGTGTGGTCCTTGTATAAATTATTATGTTGGGAAGTACTTTATATCGGTGAATATCTCATGTCAGTGAATATCTCACTCTCAACTACAGCAGTGAACACTGTGTAGTACATTCATTGTTTAAATAGAATAAACACCCCGTATAGGATCCTTCAGTGATGTTATAATGTATAGGGACTTAGCAAGAGACTCTGTGTGTTGCATACCATGATTTAATATATTATTCAGGGAAAAAATTATTCAATTACCAGCCCCACTGCTTACATGATAATGCATGTCGTTCGACCTACATGTTACATTTCACAATCAGCTCACAAGCATAATAAAACAGTGTAGAAAAGCCCCGGCTTGGAGATACCATCATGCATGCAGTATCCAATTGTTCATTTCATTCCATTGCCTCATTCCTCTTCAAATATGCAGATGACAATTCATCCAAGACTAAAGTGTGTGCAAATTATATTTGTTTGGAGAGAAAAATTACATTGAATTCATAATATCATGCACAAAATTAATATAGTCTTTGGGCTGCTTTTTTTCTCCCATCAGAGCATAAACACATGCTTGTTAGAAATGTAGGCCTGTGTGTCCACAGCTTTTGTAATTTACATACAAAATGAGGATAGTTTATTCACAGCAAGCAACTTATCATTAAGAATGGGTTTACAGAAAAAGCAGTGGCTGCCAATCAAACTGACAGGACAGACCAACCTTTCCCAAAGTAAAGACAACAATGCTACTTTAGTGTTCATATTGGAAAAGGCCAGATAACCTCAGATAGGCTAACTCCGAATTAAAAAGGCCTTGTAGCTGAAGCTACAAGTGTACACCAGAGAAAAAGTGCTATCATGTGTATAAACCTGATTTTTAGGCTACGCTACTAAAATCTCAGTAGATGAATGGAGAAACCAGTAAAAACACCTTGAGGTAACTACTGAACTGCTCCCCGGGAGGTATGGAGAATATGCAGGTGCACCTGCTAAAGACTGAATAGGTTCTGCCAAAGTGAAGCATTTTGTTTTAAAGCCAGCGCAAATACAGTAAGTCCAGCAATGTATCTAATTATGAGGATATAAGAGAGAGAGAGAGAACAAGAGTTTAAGTATCATCCTATACATCAGAGCAACAGCAGTGTAGTGCAGGTACTTCCATATGGAACAGGAAATGGAAATGAAAACAGTTGGCCTGTAGAGACGGGCCTGGCTACCAGCCTCCAAGTATGCGCATGGTGGAACATCAGGGAATGTAGCTACAGAGTGATGTTGTTCAGTATCGCTCCCAAAGGAATGCTGGAATGGTTTTGTAGATTTGTAACATTTGCTGCATCCAGCTGTACCTGTAATTCTGCATGTGTAAACTCTTTTTATATGAAATGAACAGGTATCTGTAATCATTTGCTTCGCCCAATTAACAATCACATGCAGCATCTGGTCCTAGGTACCACCAAAGTGGTGTTACTGTCATCACTGGAAAACACAAGGGAGCTGAATGATCAGAGATGTGCCAGGTAAAAGAAAGCAAGGAAATAATAAGAAAGGAATCTAATAGGGAACTTTAATGTATAGCTTTACTGTTATGCCTGGACTATGAAAAGACCTTAGGCAGAGATGAAAGTGGTCAAAGGGGAAAAAAAAAATCTGACAATTAATGTGTCAGAGCATGCACCCATGCATGGTTATTTCCATGTAGTTTCAATACATGAAAATTACCATGATTTCAGATAGTTTAGGCGAATCAGTTTTTACAGTTATGTTATAGCAACCCTATACCAGAAATTTAATAGATGGCAAAATGTGTTCTTTCAGAAAGTCTGTAAACAAAGTTTACAAAAAACACTTTTTGTGTCTTTTCCACATGCTTGTTTTGCTTCTAATGTGATTTTTTTTTGTGTGCAGGTGGGGAGGACATCTTCATCTTTGCTCCCCTAACATGTTTCTCCAGTCTGACTTCAGGTTTACAGTTTGCTGTCTCTTCTCATTCAGCTCTCCCTTTTTCCCTTTCTAGGAATTCCTCAAATGAATATGCTCCTCTTGCACATCTTTGTAAACTGCTACTGTTTTCTTGTCTTGCATGCATGCTTTGTTTTCTCCAACTTTTGTAAGGGGTGGGGTCTGATTGAATGATAAGCATCTTCATCTTTGCTTTGCTGACATACTGTGCTTCTCCATTCTGACTTCATTTTAGTTCAGTCATTTTAGTACTCTCTCTCCTTTTTTCTCAGACACCTGCCATAAGCTTAAAATTGCATTTAATGATTATTTCAGCTCAGCTGATAGACACAACAGCAGCCCTGCTGCTAATGATCCCATTCAATCCTCCTGATCTAACATGACCACCCCACAGTGCCAAGTGTAAACAGACAACATCCGCGTTTTGGCGTTTAGTCCCCAAGCTACAAAACACTGA
>OMKL01000064.1:3132-16230 GCA_900302295.1 Parasudis fraserbrunneri
GGGAACAGATAATCATTCACAATATTCATTGGGCCTTTTACAATACCTTTCCATAAACATTCTATTTTGGCCCAACTTCCATTTCCTGTTTTAGCGGTTGCGAATACAGTAGCGGACAGGAAAATACCCTGGGGCCAAAGCCGTTTCCTTAGCAATGGAATTCTTATGAAAAGGTGTACAATACAAAACGTGCTTTGGTATGGAAAAGCATGTTTGGCTAATCCAGTTGACGTGCGTTGTATTTGACTGTGATGACTGAAACTAACTTTAAAAAGACATTCTTAGATATTCATTTTCAAAATCATTTGGAGGAATCTGACTTAATTACACAATAAGTATAATACAGTAAGACGGTAAATTATGAATTTTGATAGATCGCCCCCAGCAGCCCATCCCAACATATGTATGTTTGAGCAATAACAAATTAATACACCCACACACTGGGTATTGATTAGGGTTTTTATTTCAGAAAAATCAGATGATCATCAACATAATTCTTTACAAGTCAGATTTGGGACATAGAGAGACCTCAGTGCACATTTATATCAAAGACTGAAAGAATAAGCCACGGGTCACCGTGTGCACCGCCACCCCTCAGCCGGTCAAAACATTCTTGTACCTTCTTCCGTTCTAAACATTACGGTAAACGAAACATTTATGGTAAGCTAAACATTACGGTAATTATACATAGTGTCTAATTTACTATGACTTGCTCTTGGAAATGCAGTGTAATGCGTCGTCGTACCATAAACACCGTCCCCAACCTAAACGCATAAGTCACAACAACACAAGTAGTAAGAGTAGTACAGCTATGACTCAGCCAATGCACATAAGCACTGTACTTGCAGTAGTACTTGCGTAGTAATGAAAACACGTAGGTAACCTGCGTTCTTTCCAGTGGACATTCAACCGTTAACTTCAGACAAATCGATATGCAGAAAATAAATAGGGAAAGGAGACCAGTTATGGCCAACATCAGGGCCCTTATTCACAAAGCCTCTTAAGAGTAGAAGTGCTGATCTGGGGGGGTCAGTGACCGCTTGCCTTCGTGACCTTATCGTAACTAAAAGGGTGCTCGCATAGTCTCGCTAAGTACAGGGCGCGTACGCTACGCAGACGGGACAGTCTGCGGTCCGTCTGCACACCTTGATGCCTGCGCAGACGTATGCAGAGGTCCGCTATGTCATCGTTTCTAGTCTGCGCGGAGCCCAGCAGAGTCCGGTCCGCGTTCGCTGCCACGTCTGGACTGTGACCGGGCCTCGACGGACCGAAGCCGACTCCAGATCCATGCTCCCGCTCGGAAAGCCTTTTGTGAATATGGACCCTGGTAAATGTGCTCTGGTCAAATGTGGATTTCACACCCAGTTTACCACCAGTCTCTACACTAGTTTGAGGCCTGCTCAGGGCAAACTGAAGATAGCAGCATACTGAATAAATAAATAATGACATACTCAGGAAGGGTCTGGGGCATTTCATGCACTACAGCCTCCGGACCAAATCAAAAAAAACAAGGCAACCAAAGTAAATGCAACAGAAACAGGTGAGTCATCGGTGTGACTCACTGGGGGAAGCTTCCCAGTCATGGATTATTTAAAACTCTTCCCTGTTCTCGGTAGCTCATGCTCTGAATAGATCACAGGTCTGACTATACCAGGGTTGGCGAGAGCCATCCGATTCAGAACACTAGCTTTCACCGGGCCAGACTTGACCCCATGCAGACAGATAGTACAACATCATGTTTTGACGGTAACGCTCATATCATACAAAACCATGGTCTAATTATTCTTCAGTCAATAATTAACATCATAGTGTGTGTGTGTCTCAACACAAGTATTGTAGAGAAAAGGGAAGAATGCATACATATATATATATATATATATATATCAGAAGTAACCTCTGTGGCAGTCCTCAACTTCACTTCCTTAAAAAAATACATGCAGAATCTCATGTTCCATCCATTTTGGCACAAACTTGGGCTTTACAATGACTGTCTTTTCTAGGTCTGAAAATAACTATTCAAAAACTAAAATATAGGGGGAGTGTCACATAACATTTCTTAATATAGAGGAAAAAATATATAATATGGCATCCTCTCCTTACCTCACAATAACGTGCCTTTGCGAACGGGTTCGTTTTAGTGTGATGCAAGCCGCTTTTAAAAAGGGGAACAGACATTTGACTTGTGTGACCTATAGATCTGATGGTTTCTCCATGTTCAACTAGAGATGAAAAGCTCAGATCTGCACATTAAGAGTTTTAACTCGGGTTCTTCTCCCTGGGTAAATGCAGCCCGTCAGATACCTTATGGGTTAGTGTTTTAACTCGAGGTATTTAAAGGGATAATTCCCCCATGGCCTGGATCCAGCGCCCTGAATTGACAGATTCTGTCCTCTTCAAAATTCCTACAATAATCCTATGATTGAGTTTAGGCGATGAGTATGGCGTTAGGAAAAGGGCAGAAGTGTGTTATTCAAGGGGGCTGGATCCAGGTTAAGTTCGCCGTGTACTATACAGAAAATTACTAACCTGTCTGTACTCTTTATAGTGCACTTATCTTACAAATCTGTTTACATATTAAATTCCCTTTCATTAGAGATAACATAAAGAGTAATTCTGTCGGAGCAAAAACCGCACATTTTTAAGAGGACTAAATATACAGATGTAGCACCTCTTCCTGGGAGGACCACAAACTCAACAGAAGGCCATGGTTGTTTGCTCAGTCAAGGGATGGTTCTCAAAAGTCATTCTAAGGGAGGCACGGAGGCCACGTTCTCACTGCCGATCCCGATTCCGAGTACCAAACCTTCAGTTATCGGCCCATACCAAATGTCGATCTGATCCATGGCTTTTACTGAACGGTGTAGCCTTAAGACCATCAGTTTGGGGTCATTGGACAAAACATATTGATATCGGCTATGTAATCGGATCTTCTTCATTAGAGAGAGCTAGCGTTCTTCTATGTGTTAAAAAAAAAATGCAGCAAATCGAATCACTTTGCTTTGATTTCTAGCATGTTAAACATTTCTTGGTATCAGATTTTAGAGTTGGGGAAATTCTCCCAATACCGATTATATATTGTATTTTAGCCAATCATATGACCGATATCCCGTACCAGTAGGCTATCGGTACATCCCGAGTCATCAATCTTCTTCTCTCCGTTTCTCTGTGTATCCTCCCTCCTCTTAGAATACATAGCGGGGGAGAAGTTGAGGATTTCATGGACCTAGATTAAGCCTAGTCCAAGATTAAATCTTTTTTCCTCCCAAATGGAGATCGGCATTGAAGGATAATTTTGGTCTCCCGAGTAGGCTTAATCCACGTCAGCGACGCAGACCAGCCGATGACCCTTTTCTCCCGTGTGTTGAGAGCGGAGGAGATGGATGGAGAGAACAGAAGAGAAGGCGAGGAGAGCAACACCAGGGACACACTGTCAACGCGTTATTGGCGCATATGGAATATTTTTTTTAGCTCCCACGTTAAAATGCAACACGGACGTCGCACACGTCACGGGACGTCCGCTCTCCGATTGGTGTCTAGACTAGTCGACGTGTCCGAGCGGAGACTATCGGCTACGTGGGGATTTCACCGCGGCTACTCGCTTTCCCTCGTACGCCTTTCGTCGTTGAAAATGTGTCCCTAGTGTAAGCGGGAGGCTAGAGGAGACCAGGCTAGTGGAATCAAAGACATTGATGCTCCTCCCAGGTCAGTGGATGGATGGAGGGTGAGGGTGGAAGAGAGGGGGGGGGAGAGAGAGAGGAGTGTTGGGTCGGGCGGGACGGAGAGGTTTGACCGTTGTCCTGTTTCACAGCAGGAGGTTGAAGTCGGCCAGCAGAGAGTCGATGTCGGCGATGGGAGTTTTCCAGTAATTGAAGGATGAGTACTCGGACAGCTCGCCCTGCGGGAGGAGAACGGCTTTCTGAGTTTTAACAGACCCGTCATTGGTACAGTTGTGACAATTGGTAGCTTAAAATCAATATGAAAGAATACACTCAGTAATTGTACTCCCAATACATCCAGACACACACACAAAAAAAAGAGTTCCCCCTCCGTAACTCTGCAGAGCCCAAATCTTCTCAAACTCCTCTATTTAGGAGGTGAGAGAGAGAGAGAGAGAGAGACATAAGTGTTGTGGTGCTGAATAGAACGGGTAGTCCAGGCTTGTGTTACACCCCAGTTTCTCACAGGACGCCATGGCCACGCCTTTCTTTAGCCTCCTTGCAAGACATCAGGAATGCCTGTTCTTTCTGTGACATTATTTCATGTAAAAATGCCGTCGATCCACTGCGGACGACACACAGTGACCTCGTGTTTATCGCTCCGTATTTACGAAGCTCAGACGAACGCATCCTCTTAAAATGTAGGCCCAATTCTTTTATATGCAAAAGGTTTTAATGTAGTCAAAAAGTTCAGTAATATTCAACACTGACTTTTAGTTAAATACACCAACGGTGCAGCCAGCCGAGGAGGAGAACGCCAACGTGACTCTACAGGCCTGTGTCTGTGTTTGGCCGTCACCGTGGGTTTGAATGTGGCGTGTTTGAACCGTCAGGAGGCAAGTTGATATGTTTCACGCACGGGCTTCTGGGATGTACTTAAAAACAGTGTCAGATTGTGTGGTTGTACCGGGCAGCTCCCAGGTGTGAATGTGTGTCAACTGTGTGAAGAGTGAAGCAGGGCGTTGCTGAAAAAGAGGCATTCGTGCTCAGTGAACCTACCCTGGGTAAATAAAGGTTTTAAGAAAATATATTAACAGCATTCAGTACATTTGGCTTGTAGTTACTGTTAGGAATGTGTACGGTGCAATGTGTATGTACTTAACAATATTTAAAAATTCTCTCAACCATTTGCCTTTCTGCTTAAACTGACTGAAGCCTCGGCCTAGACTAACATCTACATTTGGTTCATTCTACTTGGTTGCCAGGCTTACGAGGTAGAATCTGAACCTCTAGGCAAAAGAGAGGTTGGAAAGTGTATGGTATTGCACTTTGTTCAAATTTTTTTGTTTTTGGTCCGATGTGTGGGTTGGAGTTGAGTGGGGATAGGGGGAGGGGTTACTACTGCTGGCCACACCTCAGGCTCAGAGGTTTGGAGAAATTCACAATATAAGTATACATATATATATATATATATATCATATAATATGAATAACTATATAGACCTTTTTCTAACTTGACAACATGAACATTCTGAATGTCTGTTTATTTCCTGTTGCAATGTTTGCCAATACAATAGCGAACAGGAAATAAGCTGGGGCCAAGCTGTTCCCCTAGCAACGGAATTCCTGTGAAAAGATCTGTAGTAACTTATTAGAGTGGGAATTTTTCCAGACCTCTCTCGGCAGAGCCTGAGGTGTGGCCAGAAACAGAAACCCCTCCCCCCTATCCCGACTCAACTCCAACCCACTCATCAGACCAAAACAGAAAATCTAAACAAAGTGCAATACTAACATGGGAACTTTTGCCTTGAGGTCACCGTTTAACAGATTCTACCTTAAAAGATACACAAATGTAAACTTATTTGAGACAATATTAAGGAGTTGGTAGCACTAGCCCACACAATTTCAGAGTAGTAACTCTCATCTGAGCTAATGCCTTGCTCAAAAGGCTGACATCAACTGTCTTACCAATATCAAGATTAATGGGATTTGAACCAGCAGCCTTTTGGATACCCACCTCTTCATCCGGTTTACTCTTTGGGGTAAGCTGAGAGGCCTTATCCTTTCCTTGGCTGCTATTGGTTGGTTTGCTGTCCATCAAGCCCAGATCCTCCAGCTCTGACAGATTTAGGGATGGGATTGGCTGCCTCCAGAAGAGGAAGGAATCGTATTGGCTGCCTGACTTCTCCAGCATCTTTATGTCTACAATATCAATAAAAACAAAAACAGGATGTTGATAACAGACATCTAAACTATGGTTACATACAATAAATAACTGATTACATACAGTAAATAACTATGGTTACATACAGTAAATAACTGATCACATACAGTAAATAAAAATTGTTCTTTATACATTAAAAACCATGTAATGTTTTTACTTAAAGGGACAGTTCAGATTTTCTGGAACCATAGCCCTACTCCTTCCTGAGCACAGTCCACGCTGTTCCTCACACTAGCTCCTGCTTGTTAGCCACAAACCACTGCAAAGTCAATGGGGTCAAGCTCTTGTCTGTACAAGCTGACTGAAGCTCACTGAAATCTACTTTGTATGCACTGGAGTATATTTTAGCTGCTTTCAGTCAGCTTGTATAGACAGGAGCATGGCCCCATTGACTTTGCAGTGGTTTGTGGCTAACTAGCAGGTTGTGTGAGTTAGAATAAGGAACAGCATAGATTGCGCTGACAAAGGATTCTTCCAATAAACAAAATCTCTGGTTGTAGCAAATAGCAACCCCTCCCCTATCCCCACTCAACTCCAACCCACACATCAGACCATAAACAAAAAATGTAAACAAAGTGCAATACCAAGCTGGGCTCTTTTGGCTAGGAGTCACTGTTTGGCAACATTACAGATTCTACCTTTAAAGTTCAAGCTTGGCCAGAGTAAAGGAGAATAAGGCAACTGTCTTTAAAAAGGGATTGTGGGGTCACCCACTTCTTAGATTGATTTGGCAAAGGAATCCCTTTAACATTGTGACATGTAACATAGGAGCAGAGTTCAGGTCATGATAAGGTATGTTCTTTACACAACATGAAAGGGTCCAGATAGATACCAAGCAGGCGAGATAGTCTGGGTGAAATGTTAAGCTGAGCAATAACACCGTTTATTCTTGTGGCGCAGAGCTGTTGCATTTCCAACATTTCCTGTAAGTTTAGAAAAATTAGTAGCTTATTTTTCCAAGTCCATTTTCTTCATGAGCTTTAAAACCAGGCCAATATGGATGCCGATGGTTAACTTAAAAGGAACACTCCAACATTTTGGGAAATACACTTATTTGCCATCTTCCCAAGAGTTAGATGAGAAGATTGATATCATTTTCATAGGAGGGAGCTATAGGCTAGCTGCTCCCTACTGCTTCCAGTCCTTGTGCTAAGCTAGGCTACATTCACCTGGATCTCTATCTGGGGCTACTGGACACACAGAGATGAAACTGATATCAATCTTCTTGTTCTACTAATTTTTCTAAACTTAGTTATTTCCTTTCATTTAAATGATGATGCAAATAGGGAAATGAAAATGTAATCCCACTATGGCATTATATTTTTCCACTTATGTATGCATTAGGCTATTTGCATCAAAATGAAAATCTGAATTCAATAATCCAATTTGAATTCAGAGGAACATTCACCCTTTGATTCAAAATCGTAAAAAGAAAAATGAAAAAAAAATAAAGCCACTCTCAGTGATTAAATAAATATGTACAAGGGTCTCTACATGTGAACCCATCTTCAAGGAAAAACATCTCAGGCTATTTTTAAAAGTGTTTTGCTCTTATTCTTAGGGTCTGGTGTGACCTCAAAATGCTATTTATAGCTCAGGGGGCTTGCTCAGTGCGTCCACTTCAAACTGACAACAAACATTCAAAAGCAAATATGGCATTTCTCCAGAAATCAAACCAACTCGTGTTCTGTTTGGATCAAAGTAGTAGAAGAATTTAATTAATCCAACTCGTGTTCTGTCTGGATCACGGTAGAATTAAAGCTTAGGTTGAAGAATTAAATCCAATTTAGAACGTGTTCATTCACTGTGAACTGGCAGTATGCTAACCGCGCAAGCCAGACGAATCTTGCATGATTTCACAACGCAAGATAGATTCTTGGATTGTAAATCAGGATTCGTCTGGATTGCGAGGCTAGCAGTATGCTATAACCAGTGGTAGATTTGTTCATATCTCTCAATGGGAATTGCGGTGTGGTAAAGTAGTGTTCCAGTAGTGTTACTTCACTTGTACAGCTAGTTAGAAGTTTACAGGTCATGAATTATGCAAATACAAGAAGGATGTCATACCCTTCTCTACATCCCTCTATCGCCCCTGGCTGTAACTGACAGGCCATCAGAAGACTGGATCAATACAAACTGATGACGACAGCGAACCTCATTCTCATTCTTACGAAAAAGTACCGTGGTAGTATGCTGATCATTTCAGTTTTACCATGGTACTGGTCATTGTATAAATTATTTACCATGGTACCACCCTAACGATAATTTACCATGGCTTCACCCTCACAAGTCAAGAGTTTGAGTGCTGGCCTGAGGTGGAAACGGCGGCCAAACATCCTATTGAGGTAGTACCCCAGAATCCACGACTGGACACAAATCCTCAACTCTGAAAAATGATCCCCATTCTGTTTCAATTTTGCCATTCTGTGCCGGTGGAGAGAGATGACTGCTATCCGAGAAGGCCGTCTATCTAGGGAAGATCTATCTAGAGAGAGTGATTTTTACCGATTTAAATCGCCACTATTCATAGCAGAGCGTTTCCGCATCTGTGGTGACATCTCTTTATGGTGTTGTATGGTAGTTTGTTAAGACAGACTGTCGTTGACTAGCATTTAGAGTTGAGTGCAAACAGTAAAAGTGATTCACCACTCAGGCAGGCATCACCAACAATAGGCTTCAATATTAAGAACCACAGAAGGATAAGGACATAACATTCAGTACATGAGAAAGATTTATCATTCTGTGTGTCTGCCACACCCAAATACTGAGAGGGAAGATAATTTATGCAAGCAATGCCTCTCGAATAATTTGAGGGGGGCTGAATGACCCATCAATTATTAAATGAGCAACCCTTCAGATTTCAAGGTAACGTGTGATGTAACAGACTGCAAGAGTCTATGCCGATACCACCCTCTTATTAAAACCACAGCTGAACCCGGTTATAATGGTGCCGGGGTGAAGTCAACGCCCATGTGGGAGAAAACAGTGGAAATGACAGGGGTCGAGGTTAGATCTGAACTCCTGTGATGCCATGTCGACTATTCAGAACAATTTCACCCCGTGTCACCCCGTTATTTTTGCGGCTTGTCATCTGTGAGAACCACCGACCACAGGCTAACTAGTTATGGAAAGTGGGTCACGTAACCAACTGGAGATCTATATATATATCTGAGAAAAATGTGGCGAACATTCGAGCAAGTCAAAACAATGACAATGCATTTAGCCAACCACAATTTGACTATTCTGTAAACGCACGCTATACCGTTCTAATCTTTAGTAAGCCTTTTTATTTATTTTTATTCTAACCCTATAGTTGATTGATGCTATTATTTCTGTTAGGCCTAGGCTGTCCGTGTTCAGGCGATCATTAGGAATGCTATCTGTCATTTCTTTGTGCTTTTATTCTTTTTGAGGATAAAACCTAATTTCCGCTCTACAAATAGTTTTATAATGTAAATATTTCGCAGCGTTGCTTTGCTACATTTCATTCTCTGGAGCGCGGAGCAGGTGCAGTGAGTGCATCACTGGGGGAGAAAATCAGGTCGACGACGATTATACCCGCAAATGATACAAATAAGAACATTTTATTTACCTGTATTTACCTTTGTTGCCAAATGTAGAAAGAAATTTCCTGTTCGGATATTCCTCGACTGACGGAGCGTCTTTGTTCTCCGTGAGGGTAGCAACAGCCGTGCAGTGATGTCGGTGCTGTGTGTAGAATACTCGCTCTCCAGCCGGCTTTTCTCTCTAGCACCGGGTGACGGACAGCCACTCCCACGCACACGTAGGCCTACAATCTACCGGGGCTCCCGTGAAGATGCAATGCGCGTGCCTCAATCATAAGATTAAATCACAGTCAATTAGATTAATCAATTATATGGCTCCTTAATGGATTTGACCAGGGTATCTAATGTTTGCTCATTTGGGCCTATCACTGTAGACCATAGGCATGCATAGAGAGGCGTATTGATATGTTGGCCTACATTTTAAAAGGCTTAAATGTACACGTTTAAAAATGTAGTCTAGGGAAACATAAATGAAGAGGGAAAAAATAATTGATTAAAGATCACTAATAGTTGTAGCCTACCCTTACCCAGTTGGGCCACATCCTTAACTCAGTAAGTACCCACTCACAACCCATGGGGCAAACACACGTGAGTCCTCCGTGGAACCCGTGGCCAAACCCATTTGGGGCCCCACAAATCAGCCCATATATAACCCACATGGACCCCATATCGAAATGTGGGCTGGGTATGGGGTGTGCAAATTTGAGTAGTGAAATTATTTCCCCAAAAAGTGTTTAATCATTCAAATAGACACAGAGACGTTAATAACATAAAATCACTGAAATGCAGGGCCTAGTAGGCTATAATACAACTACAGTATGTGGTCCCACGCAAAAAGGTTTTTCTCAGTGTAGCCGGGCTGTTATATATTCATCCGGTAGGTGGCGATGTTGGACCGCACAGTAAGCATCTCCATTTTACACAGAGGCAGTTTGTTTCTCGGTCAACAGGATGGCGCTGTTTGACAGAATAACTTACAGGCGGGGGTAAGAGAGAGGGTTAAAAAAAAAATCATTTTTCAAAAGCTAAGAATTTCCTGATCGTGTGTTTGGTTGCCGCTTGTTGGGAGGAACCACACCTCGGAACAGCGAGGAGACAGACGCAGCGGTCAGAAGGACTTTGGTGCTTCAAAAGGTGTTTCAACCTAAACGGATAGTCTACTCTTTAGGGTCGACCCAAAGAAAAGGCACTTTGATACAGACGGAGAAGGTAAGTTTTGTGCGCCGGTTCCACTCTTGTAGCCTCATTTACAGTGAGATTATTACAGTGTTTCAAATAGCTGTGAACACTTGAATGAAGAGCGTTGTAAATGTCATAGGGTGAATCTGGGGGGGGGGGGGGGGGGTTCTCAAGTTAACTTCATCTTACCAAAAATGAATTCGTTTTCAGAATACAGTCTACTGTATGGAATGTGTAACGTAGCCCTACCGCTTGCACTTAAGACATTTGGAACATTTACTTGGATCAGTGGTTTACACATAGGGTTAGAAACGGGTCACAGGAAACGAGAGATCGTGTGTGATGTTGATTTCTATACAAACGAACGGAAATGTCACTTTTTCTTTTATTACATTACGAGGAAATATGGATAACTTCGCCATTCTGTAACCTGTCTCAGCAGATTTCCAATAGAGATTTGGGACTGATCTATTCTACTCATGTCCTAGAAAAGCTGTAACCTACTGCAGTAACATGTTTGAGGAAACAAGCCTATTCTAAGTCTGAGGGAACAATGTAAGCTAAATATAGCCTCTTCTCTCACAGCAAATCCTTCCCAGTTTTGTCCCAACTGAATCACTGTGCCCATGAGCTTGTCTGCCGTCACCAGGGAATTACACGGGGCATGCTACACCGTGAGTAGACGCAAAACTCATCCGCTGGCGGGGCCAAATTAGAGGTCTGACCCCTTTTTAGGGAAGTGGCTACTAGCTATAGCTGGAGACGGCGGTTGAGAGTGCGGTGGGGGTAAAGTCTTCGCATGGAACCGGAACGAGCAGGGGAATGCCTCATCTAGTCCGTTTGAATTCTATGATTCTGCCCTTTTGTGGTCTGTGTTCTGCGGTGGTGTTACGTATAGCCTACAAGGTTGTACTGAGCCTGTTTTAGGAGTGAGAGTGGAAATGTGTGCGTGTGTTACACAGGCCAGGCCCTCTGGAGAGCCGGTTATAGCAAAATGTTGTCTTATTACTGGGTACTTCACTGAGAGAGAGTGAGAGTGAGTGTGAGTGTGTGCGTGTGCGTGTGTGTGTGTGTGTGTGTGTGTGTTTGTTCATGCGCCCATGTGCTGTTACCAGGAGTCAGCTTTAGGGGCGAAGCTTGGAAATGGAAGATACAGAGAGAAAGTGAGAGAGAGAGACAGACAGAGAGGGAGAGTGAGAGAGAGAGAGAGAGACTAGAAGTAGAGGTGGGTGTTGGTTTGGACTACTGAGCTGAGGGAAAGCCCTTAGCTTTGCTCCTTGCCAGACAGAACTCAGTTCCTACCATGTGCGGCCCAACAGACATCAAACCGCACACGTCTCCCACACAGGAGGCCAATCATCCACCAGTCAGTCACAGGTGAAGCCCTCCTGGCCAAGGCAGATGTTGAGTCTTACCAGGTCACAGATAAGAGATACCGTGATACACTCTCACCTTTGACCTCACACCATATAGAGGAACCCTCTCTACGCCAGGCACCCCCGCAGCCCGGCGCCCAGGACAGGTCTTAAAACACAAGACTTCAAAGGAAAAGACACACTGAAATGTAATTCACAAATGTTATTCCTACAATACTGTGTGGCTAAGGCTTGATTTGTGAATATGAAAATGTGAATTATGCCGCATACCAGAGAGACAGGACTCCAGTGATGATGTCATCAAGAGGAATGAGTCTTTACGCTCTGATTTCCTGCTCAGGGAGACAGTTGTCTGTGTTTACAGATATCGCCTTGACTGCCCAAGATCACTGGAACAGCACAATGTAGGTTCTGTTTTAGGGTGGCCTTTTTTCTTTAAAGGGATATTTCACTTTAGTAGAACTTTCAGCAGTCTTACCTCTATCCAAGGTCATCTATAAGTAAGCTGACGACAGGGACAGCAGCGGTCGCTAGCTTACTTGTTGACGCGCTTAAATAGAGGTGAGACTGCTGAAACTTGACAAGTTCTACTAAAGTGAAATATCCCTTTAAACATGTACCAGCCAGCCACGGGGGAGATGTTCAGTGTTAGGAGTTCATCTGGCGTGGTTACACCACAGTCCCATCTCCGGGTCCTGAGTAATGGACCCTGGACAGGTGGGGTCATGTAGACAGGTAGACTTTGAGAAGATGGTAAGGAAATATGCTAGTATGCAAATAATAGATCAAAATGTGACTTCATCTGTGTAAGACTTCTTGCAAAGCCACAAGGACGGGGTTGGACACGAGAGAGGATATGTCTCAATGGCTGGCTGGCTGGCTGGCTGACTGACTGACTGACTGACTGGCTGGCTGACTGACTGACTGGCTGGCTGACTGACTGGCTGACTGACTGAATGAATGACTGACTGACTGACTGACTGGCTGACTGACTGACTGACTGACTGAGTAGAGTAGCTGGCTGGCTGCCCGACTAACAGACTCTATGTCTATTGATTCTGGTAAAGCCAGAGGGAAAGCTCTTTGTCAGGGTAGGGC
>OMKL01000071.1:0-11117 GCA_900302295.1 Parasudis fraserbrunneri
TGTATATTTGTGTATATATATTTGTATGTGGATGTGTATATACACACACACCATATATATGTATATATATGTGTGTATATATATACACATCCACATACAAATATATATACACAAATATACATGCTTATACCTACATACATACACTCATGCATACACATCCCCAACCAGACATATACCTACCTATACATTACAAAAACATAAACCAACCGACAAACAATCAAACAAACAATCAAACAAACAAACAAACAAACAAACAAACAAACAAACAAACAAACAAACAAACAAACATAAACAAATGATCATTACTTTTGAATAAAACCACACTTATGATGTTTAGAAATTGTAAAATAAATGCCAATGTTCAAGTGATGATAGATAATATTAACATTGAAAAAGTATTTAAAATAATTTTTATATAAATAATTTTTATATATGGGTGTGATATTAGACCACAACCTCTGATGGAAACTGCATACAAGACATGTGTAAGCAAAGTTGGCTAAGAGCATTGCTGGTCTGGAAAAACAAGGGACATATTGGATCATAAAGCTTTATACACTCTGCATTGTTCACTTGAATGTCTGAATCAATTGGCCTCTATTGGCACGGAAGCAATGGGAACACGTTGGTTGTATTGTGTACAATATACTGTAGGGAATGCACACTCTAGCTTTAATCTCTTTGAGCCTATGTGATGGAATGCTATGAATTGAACTGAATAGCATGGAGTAGCCAAGGCAAAGCCTACTTTAGAGGCTTAGTGGGTTTGTAGGTTTAAGTTGAACATACAATCTAAACGTAGTCATGAATGAATTAAAAAAAAATCAATTTTGTGATGAGGTTGGCCACTAGGTGTCACCATTTCCCATTTCCAACTTTTTCACGTCAGGCCACAGACACCTCATTAGCAAAGATCTTGGCCTAACCACCCCAATGGAGAAATATTTCTTCTTAGATATAATTAATCACGGAATTGCACAGCTGTCTAAACTTTAGGTGAAGAGATGCCAGTGGGGAGAGTGAAACCTATGATATATAGTCATTCTTATATTGATTCTTTCATTGTACCTCTAGTGAATTAAAGGGAAATCAACCCTAAAACAGAAATCTACATTGTACTATTCCAATGATCTGGGGCAGTAATTCAATATCTATAAACAAACGGTCCCCCAAGCTGGAAAGCGCATCAAGACTTGAATTAATGATGTCATCAATTGACACTTTTTGAGTCTTAGTGATGAATAAAATGAGTTTTATTTAAATGTAGCTGCATCAGAAAATATACCCATATCCCAGTAAAATCACCATGGGTACTGTCATGGAGTTGTTCCACTATTCACCTATGGAGCAGCTCCAGGATTTCTCTCTTGATGACATCATCACTAGAATGTTGGCCCTCTGGTATTCAACTTAAGGGGAAATTCACCAATCAAAACCAAGCTGTAGAGTATTATAGAAATCAGATGTGAATTCTATCTTAGGGTAGAGTTTCCCTTTAAATAATCGTGCCACTGAACCTTTCTTACCTGGGGGTACCTGGACCCCAGTTCAAGAACCACTATCATTCCCATGGGGCCTACTCAAGCCATTCATACTCCAACTCACCCCTTGATTGTTCATTTTCACGACATTTTTCATGAAAAGCATGTGACTGTCATGTGAAAGGTGCTCTGTGCGCTGAATACGTTTCATGTCCCTCGGGCCCATGAAAAGCATTCAAATCCCATTGTTTAAAATGCATGGTCATCAAGCTGAAAATTAAGTTGCATTTCTTAATTCCTGAAAATAATTTTGGTAATGTAGTAAGGTTTTTATCTGACAGCAGTGATCTTTCATACATTATTAGCTAGCCTGAGATGAACCCATACAGGTATGAAACAAAGCCAATCTACACCTTGTATTGACACAAGACTCATTAAGTTGGAATGTACACAACTGTCTCTGAAACATTCAGCAGGGAAATGTTGCAACTGTCATCTTTCTGAATCTCATGCACAGAATCAATGCTTATTTCCATGGTAAGGTATAAATAAATAAAAAAAGTATGTGCTGCCTCTTTTGAAAAAATACTCTGCTCACTACCATGATATTACCATTGGTATCATGGTTTCAATTGGATTATACCATGGTATTATTTAAGTTCCAAAGTTGTACCATGGTGATACATGAATTTTACCATGGTAATACCATGGTATAAATCATTTAATACAATGGCCGGTACCATGGTAAAACTAAAATAACCATCAAACTACCATGATACTTTTAGAAGATGGGAGGGGATAGGCTACCTGAATGTTGATTTGAATATGAATCCCCTACTGTATATGTATTCTGTTTATTTACATGTAAGCTTCCCCAGTTCCTTCTTATTCAGTGATTATGATGTAAACTTGCATCAAACAGCCTCTGATTTAGCTATAATCACAAAACTATTTACCAGACTTCAATTTGAAATAGCTGTGCCATAGAGGAATAATTTTTTTCTGATCCAACCAACTGATTGGGTTGGTTGTAACAACTTATTAAAGAAAGCGAGGCCATCAAATTGAATTGCTTTTTTAATTCAATATTTTTCACAACTGAAAATATCGCAGATATCATTGCAGAGCACTGGTATAAACCAATCAAACATATGTTTGACATGACTAATGTCATCTTCTATCCAGAAAAGACCATAGAATATCCTGTCCATGATATTCACCTATTTAATAAGAGACTGATATTTTTCTCATAGGTTTTGCATATTGTTAATATAAAGGCATATATGTGTTCACAATTGGTTCAAAAGTAAGCCACACCTGAAATATCTGAGACCAGTTAGTGAGAAAGTACTCACACCTATTCTTTAAGTCACCTGGAACTGAAAACAGTATATACATTGACACTTACACACATATCCATACACTTTGTAACAGGACCAATCAAGAATATTCCTCACTCAAAACTTTAAGCAATATTTCTCTTTGGTAGAACATTGTTTCACTTTATAGAATGCATACCTCCCCAATTCATTTGGAGCCATGCACACTAAAAAGGGCAAATGTTTTAGCACAGTAGAATATCACTAGTCTAAGGTCACTGCTTGAAATATGTTTTCAACTGCAACTTTAAAGATTATGAACAGCATGCTATCTTAGACAAATTGCTTGCATTATGTCCTCAGCGATTAAATACAAAACAAAGTTTTCCATATAGACAGAGATCAGATACATTTGTTTTAACCATATTTACAAGCCATTTTGTCCATAAAACTAAATAACTTAATAATTACATATAGGATAGCCTACAGAAGCAAGGCAAATGTTTCCTAGACCTGAATTACACTCTTCCTCTTGGCAGAAGAAGAAAGCGAGAAGACACAATGCCTCCAGTGTTTTTAGTAATACTTCACAATTTGTTGACACAAGAAATGCAGCGAGAGTCGTTTTTCTCCAACAACTCGATAAAGCGTGGAACACTGACAGTATCTGTGAGAATATTGAATCCAAGCCAACAATTTGTCGTTCCAGTGAGTTGAAATGCTGTTTCAGTCTGGCGCTGTTATACAAATGAAGCCGGGCGTTCCACCGGTACCAACAGGAACCGCTTAAACGTCCCACAGAACATTCTCTCCAGGTGCAATTTCTAATACTGAGTGGAGATAGCAGATCACTGAATGACCATCCAACAGTGTCAGGGGTAACACCTGTTACAAAGTACTGTAATCACATTACTTTCTGTAATAAAGTAATGTAAGGCATAACTGTTTACATTTTACTTATCACATTACAGTTACTGATCTAACAAATAGGTCATTGCTGGCGTCACATACAATATGTTATCGTTCCCCCTGTATTGTTATGGATTCAAATAAACGGTTGGATATTCCCCTCTTATCAGCGTCATGGGCCTATGGAAGAATTCTCCCGGCCCACTGCTTGTTTTCGTCTCCTCGCCCCGGTTCCTGTTTGCTGTCACGTTGCTGAAGTTCAAAGGTCACTGGCTGAGAGAAGACGAGAGAAGAGACACTGTAAAAACACTGCCGACCGTCGAGTGTTGTGCTCTCTTCCCTGAAGGGTGACAGACCTCCGCCTCCTGGCCCACACTGAACGAGAACACATCCCAGAAGTTTTAGGTTGCAGTGTATGTAACGAGTAGTACAACTAATTACTTTCCCCAGGGAGTAATATTAAGCAAAGTAATGTGTTACTGTTAGGAGAAGTAATGAGTAATGTGTGATATATTATTTTATTTTATTTTTTTTATTTTGTTGAGTAAACGACCCCAACACTGCCATCAAGGCGGTGGGTGACACGGTCCATGCAAGAGGCACTTGTCAGTGGCTCATCAGTCTGAGACGGGCTAGCCAGCCGCCCAGCAACGAGGAGTGCCCCGATGAGGGGGTCTTGGAAGGGGCAGCGGGGGCGACGGGGGCAGCAGGGGCGACGGGAGCTTTTTTGGACGCCGCCTCTTGGTAAGGGATGGTGGCGCTGTTGTGCAGGTCGGCGTTGATGAAGCACTGACTGCCCCTGATGTGGTCGACGCCACGGACCAGCTGGTGGGGGCCTCTGTCCACCGGCCGGTAAGGCAGAGGGAAACACGGGGCCTCCTCAGAGATTGTGGGGATTCGCTCATTGCTCAGGTATCTGTGCAGAATGTCCTCTCCTGTACAGGGAACAGAGACAGCCAACATGTCAACTTCTTACACTTTAAACTTCTTTTTTTAATCAAATATCAAACTGACACCAAAACATGGTATCTGTGTTGGAGAATTAACCAAATTAAATCTTATACCAAGAACCATGTGTAACATGTGGGATCTCACTAATGGAAAAAAAACGGATTATATCTCAAAACTATATTTTTGTCCAGTGACCCCACATCAATGGTCTAAGCCTATGCTTTTCAGTAAAAGTAATGGATCAGATTGACTCGATATCAGCCAATACTTTTAAGTTTAGAACTCAGTGTCAGTATCGACAGTGGTATTGATGGTCTACACAGCGTCATACAATTCCACACACTTTCATTGTTCAAGGTTAAGTTTCAAGCGGGGAATCTCAACAGAAATCAACATTGGTTGTTCTGGGGCTTACCCAAAAGTTAATCAATGACAAAGAAAAAATTCCAAGCAGGCAGTCAGAGCCAGCTGCAGTCTGTTCTCCCGGTGTTAATGAGGCTGTGAAAAAGCTATTCTGATAACAGTCGATTAGCACACTACAGCACTTAGCTGTTTCTGGCTGCGGTTCAGCCAGGCAGGTGGAGCATGCCGCTTACCTTTCCTCGCCGGAGCCCAAGGCCTGGAGGACGTGTCAGACATGCCCGAGCATGTGTCCACAGGCATGGAGATGGGTCGAGGTTTACCTGCAAAACGTTCCACATTCATCATATTAGCACTCTAGAAGTCTCCAGGAGTCCACAGGACAATAATACACTGACTGGAGAGTTTGATTTGTGGATGTGTGTGTGTGTGTCAAATGTGTTCAAATGTGTGTTCGACTACTTTACTCACCCCTTGTAGAGGAGCGTTGTCTCATACGGACCGGTACTGGCGGGGCGCCGGATTCAGTTGGACTGATGGCCATCTTGTTCTCATAGTCGGCGATGGTGAAGCGTTTTCTGCTCTCAACATCCAGACGCGAGTTTGGAGACTTTGGTCTCATTTTGACACTTGCGGTCACATTTGCCTTCCCATCCCTCGAGAGAAAAATAAACACAGGGGGAAGAAGAAAATTGGTATTAGTGTCATTAGTCATCAATGTTTTGCGAAGGATTAACTAAGGCTTATGCGCATTGACAGTAGGTGCTGGGTTAAGTGCAGAACATAACTTAGAACTAGAACCCGCACACCGTAATATAACTTATTATATTCTTTATTGATCAAATGTGACATAATTTTGATCCATACAGTGGATCTTCATCAGGTCAATCTAAAACATCAATATTTAAACAGATAATGTTGTGTGTGTATATTTGATTTACAAAATACATTTCGTAAATAGTTGATTACCATGGTATATAGGGTGCTGTTGGGGGAGGAGGGATGTACAAATCCAAGATGGCTGGCTTTCCTTTCTTGACTGGAGCATCAGAGGCATTTTTAGAGGACTGGTCTTTAGGCAGACCTGGGGCACCCTGATAATGATACACAAACCCAGAGAAGACTGGTTATTAGTGGGCCAGTAGAGTACGCAATTGAATCCTAAAGTTCTGTTGTGAGGAGGAAATGTGATACTCATGGACATAAAATGTCTCGAGAGCTCGGCTGCATCATCCGGAGGAGTATCTCTTGGGACGATGTGGCAAAGCTCTCGACACACAGAACACGATGGTACATTTTATGTCCGATCACATGTCACATGTCCTCCTCACAACAGAACGATAGGATTAAGGTTGAAGATCTGCAAAGTCGCCCTTTATGTTTCTGATTTACCAAAACAAAGTTATCACCCCCAAGCAGAAAACAATGGCAGACGATTATGGACCGTGAGGTATTCAAATCCAAAAATAAGACGTCGGCCGATGAGGTAATGTTATTATGATGACAAACGTAGACAGCAACAGACGGCTTAAGCCACAAAGCTCCTTTTGTGTCTGACTGTTTCCTGACCACGTCAGAGGGCTTTCAACTCTTTCTCAGGACAATATTACCTCAAACACAGGAATAAATTCGGGATTTTTGGATTGTTGTTGTTGATGCAAACCATTCTAACCAAGTTTAGGGAGGAAATGTAATGTTCCTCATTTGAAACCTATTAAAAGTTGACCTTTGGGCTAGGTGGAGGAGTGAGGTGTGTTGATATCAGAGCTCCCTGGACTCTTACGATTAGAGGACACACCAAACCAAGCGTCCAATGACATTTAGGGCCTCCCAGTAGGGACTCGAATCAGCCAATCTTCCCAAAACATACATCCTGGACCTCTTTTCTTAAAACAAAAACTCTTCACCCAGTCCGTCACTTCAGGAATTTCACATTGTCTATTAATAGGAGTCACCTTCCAAAGATGGTTGACATCAGTGCGGGCTAATACTCAGAGCTTACATTATTCTCTTCTCTCAGGAAGTGGGAAGAAAGGATCCATTGTTCACACAATAACCCACCCACCACCACTACACTCAGCCTGGGTGGCTGAAGAGCTTGTTCCTTCTAGGTTTTTCCCAAAAAGAAACAGTTCCAGAATGACAAACATGTGTATGACACTGGAATCTAAACAGAGCCCTAGTGTAAAAATGGACGGGATAGTATAGGGGGTTTCCATCAAAAGCCTTCTTTATGCTGGTGATGTTTATAAAAAAAAAGAAAAGAAAAAAGCCTGTACAGAGCAGGGATACAAGTTAAACATGATCACTTTGCACTGATGTTCTCAGAAGTCAAACTCCACAAGACTATGTAGTACATACACCCCAAAATAAAGCTGGATTGGGGCTTTAAGTGGTCTGTGTATAGATGGCTTACCTGTACCAGCGGGGGCCTCCAGCGCATGTTCTTGAGCGGTGCAGGAGCGAAGCTGCAAGATATTCCCGAGGGCCTTTTCTTCACCAACAGCACCACGCCCTGAGGCTCAGCCTTCAGCTTGCCCACTAGGTTCTTCAGCTGCCAACCCACCTGGAACCGTGACGACAGCTGTCATCGTACCACTCCTCACACACCCGTCCTATTAGCACCCCTTCATCGCCCAACCGCCTACCCATCAATCTCACTCTCTCACCAGCTTCCACACCAACTGCTTGGCACCAGTGCTGTAGTGGCATTTTTGGAAGAGGTGGGGCGCACCTGCTGTCTGACTATGATTATAGTGTAGGCAATGCCTACATTTGGTTAGAATATGAAAGTACAAAGAAGTGAGGGAGTGTCACTCCCCGGTACCCCCCCCCCACACACATACACACACACACACACATACCTCCCACTATACCTCAGCTTGGCACTCAACTACTGATGTGTAGTGAAATCTATAAGCCCTTTAAAAATATATATATTAAAAAATCCATTGCTGGATACTATCTAGAGACACTACAGGGCAGGGATAAACAGAACCATTTGCTATCATCCTGAGGCAAGGTGTTTGTCTGTAGGCTACAGGTGAGAGGGTCTATACATGTGAGAGGTGAGAGTACTTTGAGAGCTACCTGTAGGGCTACTTACCACTGTCTGCTTGTTGACCTGTATGACCTCATCTCCAGCGTGGATCCTGTGTGTTCTGTCTGCTGGAGACTGAGCAGAAGAGGATAACACTTTACTTTAGGGCAGTGTTTCTCACAAGTGTGGGTCTTGGGAGGATTAGAATGGGTCCCCAAATTATTCTCTGGAAATATCATATGAAGCTAAAGCCCTCTCAAGTCCATTGAAAAATAGACATGTTGAATACAACACTGTAGGACAGTAGTTTAACTGTCTAAAAGACATGTTGAATACAACACTGTAGGACAGTAGTTTAACTGTCTAAAAGACATGTTGAATACAACACTGTAGGACAGTAGTTTAACTGTCTAAAAGACATGTTGAATACAACACTGTAGGACAGTAGTTTAACTGTCTAAAAGACATGTTGAATACAACACTGTAGGACAGTAGTTTAACTGTCTAAAAGACATGTTGAATACAACACTGTAGGACAGTAGTTTAACTGTCTAAAAGACATGTTGAATACAACACTGTAGGACAGTAGTTTAACTGTCTAAAAGACATGTTGAATACAACACTGTAGGATAGTAGTTAAATTGTCTAAAAGCTGGATCAATTATTTTGTCCTATTAGCTTAGACAACAATGTGCCAGATCAGTTTAGGAATATTTATTCTAAAAATGTGGTTCCCCCGAAGAAAAGTTTGAAAACAACTGTTTTTGGGAATATGAATAATTAGTAAGTACCTAGAAACTAATGAGGAACTATATGTTAACAAAGTGTGGGAACAAATATTATTTAACTGATGGTTAGCTTTTAGAATTTAGAGGCATAGCAGGTAGAAAACTGGGTTTTTAGAGTAGAATAGATAGTTCTTTACTCAATGTGTCACTGAGAAATGAAGTAGAAGCCACTCTGGAAGGATTTCCCTGCACTGAGACATTAGGTCTGCGACTTTGGCAACTGATGGTTAATCAAAAGTTTGAGATATATCACGGAAAAGCCCCCTGAACTTACACAGATAAGAGACATACACTACATTGTTTTGGTGAAATCATGGAATCACACTGATTTACCAATCACATTGAATCAGGACTTGAAACAGGTTATGTGACAAATATCTGGTACACTTACGTTCTCTGTGGTTCCAGTGATGACGTGAAGCCCATCGTAGGTAGACTTGATGTACATCCCCTGAGGAAACAAAGCAAATCTTTGGGTTTAAATGTCAATGAAATGTTAAAAACAAACCAAACAAAAAAAAAAAGTTTGTTATTAATTAATTAATTAATTAAACTTTTATTTAAAGTCTCAAAAGGTCATTGAGGTTGCCCTCATTTACAATGATGTTGAGATACATGGACAAAATTAAAATAAACACGACGAAACACAAGAAGAGAATTTTCTATAAATAAAAATGTATTAAATATAAATTTTAATGTACTGTATGCACATACCAATTTTTATCTCAGGTGCAGAGTATAAAGACTTGATTGATTGCAACATTTCAGCCGAAAGTGTGTCTCCATCAGGCGAGTACACACTTTGGGTTGAAACATTGCAATCAACGTTTTCAAGACCATCACTCAGTGAGTGGGTCTTATATTTTTAGATGTGAAGACCGGTAATGTCACTAACTCACTCTATCACTCACTTGGTCACTCATTCAGTCAGTCAGTCAGTCAGTCAGTCAGTCACTCACTCACTCACGTTTAGCCATTCTGCCCCTAGTGGCGGTTCACATGCATGGCACTTTGTTTAGAGAATCTACATTGTCCTCATGCTCACTGTGTATCCTTGTCTCTATTCTTTAGATGTCAATGAAACCATACATAAATGCATATAAAGTTGATGTAATACACCCATGAAAATCCCTCTAATGTCTGGGTCAGATATAGTATCTGTATGTCCTCACCAATCCCTCCCCAGGTTTGATGTTTGTGATGTGGACCTCCTCCAGACACGATATGGAACTCTTTAGAGGGTCAGACGTTGTCCGCACCGTCTGGTCACAGATGCAATTCAGAGCCCGTGACTGAAATACATACATACACATACATACACACACACAATTGAGTACACTCAGCTTCAATAGCAAAACACATAATAATCCTTCAGACGAAGAACCATATACAGTACAGTAAGTCCATTTTAAGTTTTCACTTGAAGAATGTTTTCAAACCTATTTATGTAAAGATGGTAAGTTAGAGAGTTGTGTACATTCATAGTTAAATACTGTAGAGGTGTAGCATTTTCAGGTGATTTAGATTGACTTTAGAACTGCAAATATACTATAGGCTATCCAAAACATTTCAAAATGGACTTCAACTCAAGGGTTCAAATATATTCTATATATCACAAGACAAAAGGGATGTGGCCAGTGACCACTTTTTTGTGTTTTTGGTTGTGGTACTGTGGTATCAAGGACTAAGGAGTTTTAGAGGGGCACAAGGCCCGTACAAATTGGATACAACTTTACGTAAGTATTATAAAACTAGACAGTAAACAAAGCACCATGGGGGGTTGGGGTGATCTAGAGGGCCCATGCTAGAAGGGAAACCTCTAATCCAAACTAATATTATCTCTTAATGAAGTTTTCAACTGCCCGTGTGAGCGGGGTGACCCCAGGGGCAGCTTTATCTAACACAGGATGTGGAAGCAGAGCTCCTGTGGACCATCACAGTTCTGAAGTGGATAAACAGCCAGGCTTTGCACCCAGAGAGAACACACATCACACAGTCCATGGGAGGCTCAAAGTAAGGCAGGAAAGGGAAGTCCCTCTGCGTGAGAGAGAGAGAGGGATTGTGCATGCTCATGGACATGTCCTTCTTCTGTGTGCATGTGTCCATGCCTGCGTGTGAGTACAATGTTGGTTGGTTGTTGTTGGTGTTGTTGTTGTTGTTGTTGTTGTTTTGTGTGTGTGTGTGTGTGTGTGTGTGTGTGTGTGTGTGTGTGTGTGTGTGTGTGTGGGTGTGTGTGTGGGTGTGTGTGGTGCGGGTGTGGGTGTGTGTG
>OMKL01000074.1:0-11223 GCA_900302295.1 Parasudis fraserbrunneri
AGCCTATACAGTATATTATAATGAAAAGAATCATAGGCTGAAACTCCATTACAAAAGTTAGAATGCTTCCACATAGATTTAAGTGTGTAAAAATGTATTGTATTAACTTAAGCCATGCTGTATGGATCCACAGGTCTTGCGGATGGGAGTGATGTCACCCAGATCCTCATACTATGGAGGTTGAAGGGTGAATCTGCTACTATAGACTGCCATCAGACTAAAGATGCTTCTTATTTCCAGATGTACTGGTTCAGACAGCTACCAGGGGAGGGTATCAAACTAATAGCCTTCACTGTGCCCTACAGCAAGCCTGACTTTGGAGAATTCAGTGAAGACAAATTCTCAGCCAACAAGACTGAAGCAATGAGTGGATCTTTTACAGTGAAAAACGTGGGACCAGAGGATTATGGGATGTATTTCTGTGCTGTGAGTAAATCCACAGTGAAACAGTTCACTTGTGAAGCTGTACCAAAACTCTTGTATTGGAGAACAATATCAGTCTTAAACTGTAGGGGGAGCTTGAGTCCTGTTAATACTGACATCTACTGTCTGAAGCACATTGTAGACTTTGATGCAACTGTACACAGGATCACACCTAGATTCAGAATTTGGAGTGATGTCACTGTACATTCAGCATCTATTCAGCTCAACATGCTCTCAGCCCTCTTCACCTTCACTGTTTCTCTGCTCTTACAAAATGTATTGTATTGTTGCAGGCTGGTAGTCATCCTGTCTACCAGACCCCAAGAATACTGTTGATGCAGAAGGGTCACCATACTGAGATGTACTGCACTGACGGGATGCATTTCTGTGCTGTGAGTGAAGCCACAGTGAAACAGTGAAACAGAACAGGAATTAAGCAGTCATGATAAAGGTGGCCAATACTTCCAGATGTACTAGTACAGACAGCGACCAGGGGAAGGCATCAGACTAATAGACTTCACTGTGCCCTACAGCGAGCCTGACTGTGGAGAATTCAACGAAGACACATTTTCAACCAACGGGACTGAAGCCAGGAAAGGATCTTTTACAGTGAAAAATGTTGGACCAGAGGACAACGGCATGTATTTCTGTGCTGAGGGAGGCCCACTGCGACAAAGATAATTGTACAGCTGTACAATAACTACAAGCCTTTGATTCAGACTAGCTTACAAGCTGATCCTTGAGGGGAGCGGGGCTTTAAAACCCTGTCTCTTGGGTTTGATAAGTCTGTTCCTCATCAACACAGCCTTCATGTTGTACGTCAACAGAACCATGTGACACTCCTGTCCACTGCTGTCTTGAATTTCCCAGTGTGACTGTCATCTGCATATTCAGCGTCGATTCAGCTCAACATGCTCTCAGCTCTCATCACCGTCACCGTTTCTCTGCTCTGGACTGCAGGTAAAGTGGAATGGAATATATCATCATAGGCTGTGGTCATGATAGAAAACGCAACTGGTCCGTTAAGATTAAGTTGTTGCCTTCAGAAAGTTTTTATGAGAAACATATAGTTCCTGCCATCAGATATCATTACCTTATTCATTTCACATGTGTTTTCTTTTTATACTATCCTATGTCAGATTGCTGGTTGCCCATTCATATACGGCAGATTCACTGATTTTCTTGTACGAATCGTATATGTGGATTCAGACCATATAAAATCCTATAGGATTTGTATACATCTTTTCAATATAGGCAGTGAGTTAAGCCTTGTAATATCTTATGGTTGCAGGTCACGCAGGGCGTGGTGTCCACCAGACACCAAGACTACTGTCGATGGAGAAGGGCCACCATGCTGAGATGTACTGCACTACTAATTACATTGCCCTCTTCCAGATGTACTGGTACAGACAGCGATCAGGGGAGGGCATCAGACGAATAGCCTTCACTGTGCCCTTCAGCAAACCTGACTTTGGAGAATTCAGTGAAGACAAATTCTCTGCCATCACACATCCAGTTGACAGTGAAGCTAATCGGACTGGATCTTTCATGGTGAAAAACCTTGGACCAGAGGATAATGGCATGTATTTCTGTGCTGTGGGAGACCCACTGTGACATAGATGATCATACAGCTGTACGAAAACTACAAGCCCTTGATTCAGACTAGCTTACAGGCTGATCCTTAAGGGGATTTAAATCATCCCCATCTCTTATGTAATACAAGGGAGACTCTAGGTCTACCGTGTTATGGATTTGATAAGTCTGTTCCTCATCAATCATTTGTTCAGTTTGGGTTGTGGGTTGACAAAGTGGATTAACCCCTGATGTACAAAATATGATTTCTCTTTCCTGCATGTGTCTCTGTTGCTACTGAAGTTCATCAGACAATTGCAGAAAATTCTGAACTCCATTGGTTGTACAGTAAAGAACTATATCATACTCTAGTATGAGCAATGTCAGAGAAACCACTTCAATCTATTGGGGGTCTCTTTCCAGTACATATCGAATAACCTCTTGCAAAAATTAATAGATTATGATTAATATTAATTAAGCAATTGATGTGCCAGTAGGCTATAGGCACAATAAGCATAAGCAACCTCAGTCCAGAACAAAGTGCAAAGTATTTCTGTGCAGCAAGTCAACAGTCACACAAACGCGTGTTTCTCCAATACAAAATCTTGACAATACTCTGTGCCTCCTCCACAGTATACTTTAATGACTTCACTCTTGTCATTAGGAGTCTCATGATGTCATATCCTGATATAACCTCTCCTCTACGGAGTTTTCAAGTGCTAGTATTCTCGCCGTTAAGCCACGTTCACCATGTGTCAACTCTAATTAACATTGTCTCTAATCTGGCTTACCCTGGCAGGTAATGGGGAAAATATTAAAAAAATAATGGATAGTTAGTCCTACCTGTTCTCATCACACTGGACCCAGCGATGCTCAGCAGACTGTTTATGTGTATTGAGACCTGATGGGTAAAAGAGACATAAATAATTGTCTTTTTCACTTCACAGGGGTGTTGCAAACCACCAGTGTTCATCAGTATCCACTGTCCTTATTCAGAAGTCCTGGCGATTCCTTCAATCTCAGCTGTATTCACAGCATTCCATCCTACAACACCATCCTGTGGTACAAACAGCCAGAGGGCCACACCGTGCTGAAGCTCCTAGGGTACGTGTATTTTACCCAACCGGCCATCGAGAAGGAATTTGAAAACAGATTTGATACGCGTGGAAACGGCCATGGAAGATGCCGTTCTTTCTTCTCAAGGCCTGAGACGACCCGAGGACGGTGCCTTGTATTTCTGTGCCGCGAGTCAGCATGGTGCTTCAAAAAAACCCTCTCTCCTCGACAAAAACCTTTTTTCCGTTATTTCGTATGAAAACCTACAACTCCACGCACCTGCATCGACCACGATAACCTCTCTCCACAGGGGGTTTTTATATCAAAGAGCTTGTGTGATATACAGCCTTCTCGTCTCTATATGCATGTGTGATCAGCGCCACCCTGCCCGCAGATCAGACAAGGCACTATAGGGCCACGTCTTCCTTAATAGAGCTCCCAAACAATCACGATTTCTTTTTCAAAGATAGATTTTAAAAAGAAAAATCTCAGTTTGACCGCTGAAGTAACGGTAGTAGTGGCATTATTCAATCGAGGCCCTCTTCGTTATTTAACTGGTTGCAGGGAGTTAAGTCAGCCGATCGGAGGGCCCCTCAAAACGTCAATCATCACATCAAACATAATTTCAAGTGAATGGCAAAATGGCAAAACGGCAAAACGGCTATACCCCTCTGGTATGGAGAACTGATAGGTAAAACGGAAGGGCCCCCCAAAAATCTTTTTACCTCGGGCCCCCACAAATCTAGGGACAGCTCTGTGTGTAATCATACTTAAACATGCTCCACATGGGACAGATAGGTCTTGGTCTTGTATTGGTTTGGGATGGTCTTGACCATTGGTTGATTGACTGATTGAATTTGCTCGATAAATTTGAAAAAACATGCATCTGAAGCAAGCGTCTCATACACATTCATCAAAAGTTATCAAGGATATACACAATAAAGCGAAAAGCTTATTTCCATTGTGGTCCTTAATGGGGGAGAGCACTGAGCAGGATATTTTACAACACAACAACATCAACAATGGAAACAACAACACATCAATAAAACAAATTAAAAAAAAAAATATCTATCAGGCTCAGGATTGCTGAGCATACTCCTAATACTAATACTAATACTGCATGTCCTTATACCTTTTTTTAAGGTATCACCACTGGACTATAACCAGTGATGTAGTGGTGAAACGAAAGGAGGATAATCGGTGAACTCCAATCAATGATCACAGCAACAGCAATAATTAGCAATATACAAAAAATATGCATAGATTTTATTCCGAATATCATTATTTTGTGTTATATAGGCGGCTCTAAGCAGGAGCTTGAGGGAACTACATCACCCCTGATGATGACCAAAGCACCCCCTCACACACATTGTTCTGTGTCTTGCTTTGTGTGTGTCCAAGCATTCCTATAAATCTTGGAGCGCCCTCGTGAAATAATCAAGCACCCCCATAACACCGGCATACAGGGGCACAGCAAGTGGGGGGAATAGTAGAACCGACTACCCAGGGCCCCAAGCTGGATGAGGGCCCTCAGAGGGTCTGGAATAAAACCTTAAGGCTTGTTTTAACGAGGCAATTTTTGAAGGTGTGGTAATAACAGTAAATTAGTGCTGCCCTTATTTCCACTATGGAAGTTCGATAAGTCAGTTCGTTGTTTAGGTTGTCTGGAGGTGCGTGCGTATGAGTGCACAAGGCCCAGAATTTCTTGCTACGCTCCTGCGTGACCGGCAAGGGAAAAAAAGGTTTTTATAAAAAAATTCTCCTCAAATTATTTCCTCAAAAGGTCCTAAGTTTCATGTCATTTGCATCAGTCTGATCATGCTTAGCATAATCTATGAAACTATGAATTTGAATAAAGGTGGGTAAACACTATTTAAATAGGCTACTCTTTCTCCATCTCTGTCTAGGTTTCTCTCTGGGTGTTGAGGTCCACCAGAGTCCCTGGAAAGGTAGGTTAACTTTGGACGCTACCTGTGTGCATGCTGGCTCAAAATCATTATGGTAAACTAAGTTTAGGGTGGGTCTACCCTCCAATACATCCCTGATCAGCTGCTCCCATAACTCCTCCTCCCCTTTACCGGTGATGTCTTGTTCTTCCTCATGGGGGGGGGGCATATCACCACTCACCATTATGTTGAGGTGCTGAGGACATAGTGATTCATATAGAAGCAACAAAAATATAATTTTAGATTAATCCATAAGACCAAACACAACAATGATCATCATATTACTCAGCATAATCATTCACACTCTTCTAGTGCCAGGTGATGGAATTAAAATTTCGTAAAGATCTTTATTGAATATTTTTGTGGTTTTAACATTTGCCTAAACCTCTATACGCAATTAACTATATTATCTGTCGATTTCCTCTGCACAGGTTCCTCTCTGAGTGACCAGGTTTACCAGACTCCAGCTGACCTGCTCCTGTATAACAAGCCAGGAGGAACAGTCCAGTTTAACTGCTCACACAGTGTTGACAACTACAATCGGATCCTTTGGTACAAACAGTCAAAGGAAAGAGAACTGCAATTCCTGGGATACATGTTAGCAAACATTCCAAGTACTGAAACTGGAATTATACTGGGCGGGAGCGCAGATAAAGACCAAACCACTACATTAACCATTACAGAACTCAGCGCTGACAGCAGTGCAGTGTATTTCTGTGCTGCTAGTTTCCACGGCGATACATATCACCTCTGTTCATTATATAAAACCCATCACATTCCATTTTCACATCTCTGTATCGGTGCACAGCAGCCGCCACACCTGCCTTAATCCATGCTTATCAAATTCTCTGTCATCCATTGCCAAAATGCAAACTGGCAGATTTGAAGGGGAGGTTCCTTCTCTTCTCTTCCGTCCCACCCTGTCCCACCTCTGCTCACACCAGCCTAATAATCTTTCACACCGTCTGTTGTATGGCAACATTATGATCATTCAAATTCTTATCATATTCACAGTCTCGCCGCTTTGGCTTAAAGGTACATTTACTTTCCATATGGTACCATAGTCAACTTGCGAATAGTTTACAGTATATCCATAATATAAAAGAATTTAAAAAAAATTAAATCCTGAAATAAAAATTATTTTGTCCTCTGTGCTTCTACCTTTCTATCTTTGTATTCTGTCTTCAACAGGTCACTGCCAGGATGTCAGCCAGTACCCAGAGATCATCTGGAGTTTCACATCTAAATCTGTAGAGATGAACTGCAGCCACAAGAGAGAGGCTGGTCATAATCAGATGTACTGGTACAGGCAGCGTCCAGGGGAGGACATGAGGCTGATTGTGTTCACCTCTGTCGGTGGTCAGCCAGACTATGGGGGTCTCAGTCAGGACAAATATCCAGCCATCAAGACTGTCTCAGAGAGCGGGTCTCTCACTGTGAAAGACTTGGAACCGGAGGACAGCGGGGTATATTTTTGTGCCGTCAGCAAACACAGTGGTGTAAACCCCGCGTGCAGTTGAACAAAAACGTCTTCTCATGACTTCTAATAGATTTAGTCATCACTTTCCTATCACATATCTCCTGTAGGGGGAGTTAAAACTCCACAAACACTCTAGGTCAGCAGAGACCTCACCTCTACAGTATAATATCTAGAGATTTGACAGCAGGGCTCTGACACTCAAAATCAACAGTCACACCTTGTTTCGTATCCCAAGACTTTAGAGCTGGTGGACAAGGAGTTGAAATGTTCAAATTTTTCCAGTTCTGTTGGCTCGTAGGTAATTATTGCTTCTAACGTAACAGTAATGGAATATAACGTGCGCATACTGGTTTTGTTTCCGATTATTATATTCTGGTTTCATCTCTGTCTATCTATAGGTTTCTGTCTGGGTGTTGAGGTCCACCAGACCCCTTCTGCACTCATCAGAAACCCTGGAGACAGCGTACAACTGGTCTGTACTCACGGGAAAACTGACTATAACATGATGCTGTGGTACCAGCAGTCACCCGGAGACCCAGCCCTTAAACTCATTGGATATGTGTATTATGGCAGAATAGAACACGAGGAGCGTTATACAGAGGATTTTAATGTTACTGGTGATATGAGTGGGGAGAGAGCGAAGAATGGATCTCTTTTCATCGACCTGAAAGGACTGAAACATAGCGCAGTCTACTACTGTGCTGCTAGCTATGCACATTGATGCAGATCACATTTTTCCCTCTACAAAAACCCTGCTCAATCCGTTATGGTCTGTGGTTTTGAATAAGACTTTGAATGAACCCCTCCTATGCACGTGCACTTGAGGACTCTGTCTGGTCTGATCCTATCGCATCATCGTTATTACCTCTAATGTGATGCCGCTTCCTCTACATCACTTCCTCCTCAAACATCAGGCAGCTCATGGGCGAGGGTGTAACTTGATTCAACATTGCTAATGCTGGCAGTCAATAGGATGGAATTTCACTTTTCATCAACACATATTGATAATAGGCTATAATATCCTGATTAACATGTCAAGTTTACAATAACACTGTGAACTTTGCTGGTCTGGAAGTCGGAATGATCGGATTTGTCTTCATCTGTTGCTATTCACGCAGCTGCAGACCCTCTTTTCTCTCTGTTCTGCCTTGTGTCAGTGGTTTTAAATAAGACTTTGAATGAACCCATCCAAAGTACATGCACTTGAAGTCTCAATTTGATTGGGTAATATCTTCCTATGGCCAGTTTCACCTCCTTTCCCTCCTTCCTGTCATCATCATCATCATCATCGTCGCCGTCGCTGTCACCATTCTAATTACCATCATCATCCCATCAACCATCCATCAAAGAGACACATTCATATCCTGTTCATAAGGATTCCTATTTTCTTTTCTTCTTAGAAGTAAATCTGGTGTGCTTGGTGTGTGATTACATGTCGCCAGTTTGAGCAAATACGAGCAAACTTGTAAGCACATGGGGAAATTGTACAGCATTTTCTGCAGCCCAGAATATGCACAAGCAAGCTGGGATGCTGTTGCAAGTAGCCTTAGGGGAGTGGTGCATGTTCACAATATATTGACTTAAGAGTCCCTTCATTTTATACCTTGATAAACCCTTAAAATTACCTTATTATTAAAGAAGAATTCATGTAAATTAAGAAAGAAATTAAATAGAAGTAGAATTGTGCATGGACCAAGTAAAAGTAAGGAGCAAAAACCCTGAATTAAAATTAAAATTAAAATGAATTACAACACTTTAATTTAAATTAAACTCCTTAATTTACCTTGACATTACTGATTAAGGTGTTTAACCCCTGACTGAAATTAAGGCATGTTTAAGGGGTCTGCAATGCTATAAGTACCCCTTGAATTGTATTAAGGGGTGTGTGCGTAGATTAAGGCATTTTTAAGACTGGGACCCATTTCCAAGGCATTTTAATGATTGTTTCCTGGTGTGTCCTGGGGCATAGCAGTAAAATGAAATGGTTTGCATTCCCCTTCAAGACTCTTAGCGCAGCCTATATAATTACCTCAGTGCAAAATGATTATCATTCCTTGAAATCTGTGTACAATATATAATCTTGGTTCACCACGAATAATGAAGCAGTAAGATGGAAAATCACTACTTCACCAAGCTCAACTTGAGGTGGCTCACAGAAGTGGACAAGGTGGTGAAATCTAAGAAAGACTGATGTCACGCACTCTCTCTCTCTTGACATCACTTCCCCCTCTGCCTTCACGCACCTCACAGGAGAACGTAGTTCATACAGTCAATATGAACACAACACGCATACTATTCATTATCCTACTCTTTTCTATCAAAGGTGCTATATTAAATGTTCTGATCTCTACCTTTAAATAAACAATGTTTTATGAAAGATTATACTTTTGCTATAGGCCTCGTATTCAATGGAATAAACCTAATCATCTCTTCACAGGAGCATCTCTCAGCCAAGAAAAACAAGTTGATCAGACTCCACCTGACCTGCTGAAGGAACTAAATGAAAATGTCAAACTGACCTGCAGACATTCGATACCAAGTTATGACACTATTCTCTGGTATCAGCGCTCAGTTGGAGACACTGCTCTGAAGCTCATTGGATTTACAAGTTATACCACTCAAACGGTTGAGCCGTCATATAAAAGCCACTTCAGTGTGAGTGGAGATGGTGAAAAGGAGGCCTATCTTCACATTCTCAAACCGAGGCAACCTGAAGACAATGGAAAATATTTCTGTGCAGCTAGAATACACAGTGATGCAGAATCCTGCTCTACTGTGCAAAAACTGCTATTTGATCTCATCACACTACTGTCAAACCACAGCAACCATATGATATAAAAAAACAGATGAGCCTGTCTTTCTCTATCGTTTTTTGCTTGAGTAAGAGGGAGTGACAGACAGGTGGGCAGACAGACAGTCAGTCAGATAGATAGATAGACTGACAAACAGGTGGGTAATCAGTCAGTCAGACAGACATACAGACAGACAGTCAGTCAGACAGACAGTCAGTCAGTCAAACAGAGAGACAGACAGTCAGACAGACATACAGTCAGTCAGACAGGAGGTTAGGTGTTATGTCTTCAGTTAACCCATTCTTGCCCTAAGCTGTCACGCAGATGTGATGCTGCTCTGTTGCTGCTCAGCTCTGCATGCAGCATTCACCTTGTTACACACACACTTTATGTGAGCTCTTACACCCAAATTAGGTTTTAATTCTGGTTCAGGCCTTCGGGCAATGCTAGAACATACACCTCATTTGGGTGTAAGAGCTCGCACAAACATTTCATGGCCTTTAAAGGGGCATTTCATCTTTAATACACATTAACTTTTGCAGTCATCAGTGTATTTTCCAAGATAGATTAGTTCACTAGATATTCAGTTGTAATGCTTTATTTTGATGAAATACCATTCAATGTACTAAGAACATAATGCAACTTACTAACTTGAACAATATATTTGATATTCTCCCTCTATGAATCTTAAGGTGATGCTATTTTTTCATCTACATAATTTAATTGAGCTGCAATTAACACAAAACAACGCTTCCGTATCCACAGATGACATTACATGAGCACACAATCAAACTCATAAACCCTTTACATCTTGAAATCAAATTATTTTTTTCTTTTCTTTATTTTTATTTGTATTTATTTCAACTGTAACATAATTGAAAATGAGGGCAAACCCTTAATTGATTATTCAAGGTTTAATAAAGGTTATGAATTGAACTGAATTGAATTGAATTGAATTGAATTTGTGCAAGAGATTGCACACAAAAGAAAAGCAGCATTGTTTTTTGTGTCGCTTTCAAGGTAGAATCTGTAATGCCGTCAAATACCGACCTCTAGGCAAAAGAGGGCCCTGCTTGGTATTGCATTTTGTTTAAAAAAGAAAATATATATTTTTATTTTTTTTGTCTGATGTGTGGGTTGTTTAGTAACCTATCATACTGTGAACTTCACTAGAACTCTCCTGGCAGAGCCTGAGGTGTGGTCAGTAATAGCGACCCCTCCCCTATCCCCACTCAACTCCAAACCACACATCAGACCAAAACAAAAAATTTAAACAAAGTGCAATACCAAGCTCTTTTGTCTAGAGGTCACTGTACAGATTCTATCTTTAAGCACTGTAGTGTAATCTATTGTACCGGTACTAAAACTTTGAACAGCAGAGAGCACTAATGCCACTCTGACATACAGGAAACGATAAGCTCCACCTACATCACAACAGGTTTAGATCTTAGCCTTTCTGTTCCCATTGCCTTTCTCTGTAATTGTTTTTAAAGGAAACATGTTCAGCATCATAAACAAATTAGCCTCTGGAAAATTGCTAGAAATCCACCTGAAACATTAATGTTTGACTGTTGGGATTTACAGTGGCAGGGCCTGCAATTTTGTGTCTTCTTCACAGTCCCTCAATGATTTTGTTTTGATTTACGATGACATAAGATAATAAGTCTATGAACTACATATATAGTAAATATGTTTTATTAACTAATTGCAGGGTCTGCAAATGTAAAAATCAATCAATCAATCAATCAATCAATCAATCCCCAAACTGCACAGTGCACCTTTGGCTTGGTCTCTATGTGTGCCTCATTGTCTTTCACTGTGTCTCCACAGGCTCTTCTGTGTCTTTCACTACTGAGCTGTCGCCCCATGAACTCATCGTCAAGCCAGACCAGGTCATAAAGCTGACCTGCATTAACAACAACAAAGAATACGACAAGATCTACTGGTGTCGGCT
>OMKL01000076.1:6058-20341 GCA_900302295.1 Parasudis fraserbrunneri
TAGGATTCAGGCACCCTGAGATTTTGGAGTGGCTGACTACAGGGCCTGGGATAGTCACAGAGACTGGGTTTTTATTGGTGGCATCCATTTATTGGATTATTGGATGTAAAGAGAATGTCACCAAAAATTACCAAAATGGTACTAAAAAAAATGCCTACCCCACCTTTAAATTAATTTCCACATACATAATTTCCATCTTTAAGCAAATTCAAAGGTGAGAATGAGAAAGCCATTTCCATCTGTATCCTAGGTCAGTGCACTGCACATGCATGTATTCTTTATCTGCTGATTCTAATGGTTCACATGAGTTATGCCGCATATCTGTAATGAACAATAAAGCATATTCATACCTAAGACACTTGTTATGCAAGTGCCATTACATTAGGCCTACATTAAAAGCTAAGGTCATAAGTCCCTTATTATCCACATTTCCCTGCTACCTAGGATGGCGTATTTTATGTCAACACAAACCTGGGAATCTCTCCTCTGATTTAAAATTGTGTGCTGTGGATGTAAGTAAAGCCAGGTGGCTATAATATAGTAACTTTATTATTGGAACCACCAGTGCATCTAGTTTAGTTTAAAAAGTTAAAGCTCCACTATATAGTTTTGGGAAGAAAAAAAGACCTCTCAAATAAATAGTTACACATGTTTAGAGCCTGTTTCTTATCTCTACACAAATGCAATAAACGACCTTTAGAAACCAAGTTGACCAACATTAACCTTAGAAGATGTTTCTTTGTAATGTAAATGTGGTGGGAGGGTAGAAAACAGCCATCATTTCTAGCTTCATACAGTGTCACAGGGATCCAGTTTTCCACTTGGGACACTATTAATTCAGTGTTTAAGATATATCAACACTATTTTGACTTTTCCATGGTTCACATTTCTAACCCAAAACAACAGTGCATTAATAATAAAAAATAATACAGATACAATTACATTAGGATCTGTCACTTCCAACATGAATGGTTTCTGCTGTGTGCTAATTAAAAAAAAAAGGTGGGCTCACCCTGCCCTGCCAAGATACCATCCATTCTACAAAATACCAGATTCCTTTTCACTGTATTGTTACCTTTCATTCTAAAATTGTGAGGGCTTGCTCTGTGCCCACCCCAAAATACATTTCTTAATGTTCTAACTTCTAGAAAAACAAAACAATCTAGGCTGTACTACCAAAACAGTTTATCTAGGTACTACTTGCATACGGGTAAGAAGAAAAAAAGAAAACGTGTTTCATGTGATTAACATTTCTCTAATACCATTTAACTTTGATTTGTTAATTAGCATGACACATGGTATCTTCAATAGCCTACTGGGTTCTTTGAACATAGGAGTTGGCCAGTTGATGCATCTTGAGAATTCCTATCACCTGTGCATCAATCCTGTCTATACAAAGGCAGCCTAGCACTATAGGGTCAAATTTGAAGAACTTTCTCTATGGTCATGCCTTTGGTGAAAAATAACATTAGCTGCAATCATTTTACTATCCCATGGTTCCCCAACATATTTAAGCAGTAGCAACTATTTAATATCAAATTAATATAGAGACCATTGGTTGTTAGGATATTAACCTTGTTTGATACCACCTTTTTAATCACAGTTTCCTGGTTTCAGCAAGCACAAAAGATATCTGTGCAACTTCTATACAGTCGAGGAGACCCCTAGGTTGCTATGTTACATGGTCTCTTGCAGTTAAAAATATATTTATTAGACTATGTTAGTATCACCAACATGTTTTGGCCTCTGCCTTCATCAGGGTATACATAGTAAAGTGGCTAATCTTATTCTTCGCCAGACCCTAGTGTAAACCCTTCTGGAACCGGAGAGGGGGTGGGCACTGTACGTGGAGCTCTTGGTCCCTGGGTCATGAAACATTTTCTGCAAATGAGGGACAATGTCAGGGGTCAATTACCGCAAAAATAAAAGCAAAATTTGAGACACAAAGCTATAAGCAAAAACACTCAGTAACAGTGGTAAGAATAGGCACAGAATTGATTATTCCCTATTTTTATCCCCCTATTGCCAGAACCTTTTCTTCAACGTTCCTCAAGTTGGGTCTACTACAGTTGAAAATAGTTGAGGAAATAGTGTCTGCAGTTCACTGGAGGTCTGCTCTCAACCGGGTGATGTAATCCGGGTGCAGCCGAGCTCTTGAGACACAGAACATGTTGGTCAGTTTTGTGTCTGATTGTCACATGTCCTCCTCACAACAGAACGAAAGGATTCAGGTTAAAATTGGTGAAATGCTCCTTTAATATAACAAATCAGATAAATCTATGCATGAGGTCACTAACGGCCCTCATCGTCATCAATTTATCCTCTATAACATCATGGAAGTGACAACAGGGTGGCCTGTGGATATTTCTGCTACCCCCATGAGCTTCATTACAATCATGCTCTTTAGAGGGGAAATCATTTCTTATTCTAAGAAATTCTTATCTGTCGCATAATTTACCTGAAGAGGTTGTATTAATAATCGGTTCTCCAAAAAAATGTAGGGCTGCCCCCTCTTAAGTCGATTAATTGGTCAGTTTGGTCTTTATCAGACTTTATTAGTCTATTAGTTGTTTCTTTATGGGTTTTTCCCCCCATGCTGAATTAGTTATTTCTTGAAAAATGATAAGCACATCTCTGGTAGGCACCAGGTTTAAAGAGATCTTTTCTGCATGATCGCATGTGAGAAACACAATTTTACAGATTTATCTATTCAACTGATTTGTCAACAAAGACCTGTGACTATTAGTCAACCAAGAATTTTGTCAGTCAAGGACAGCCCTAGATAAATTAATGTGATTGTTGTTGTGTGTTCTTAACCACTCAATAACAGCTAAGCCACCAGTATGAAAACACTTCCATACTGTAGGCAGAAAAGCAGCAATAAGTCATGCAATTTAAAAAAAATTGGATCACATATATAAGATGACCCTATATAGCTGCACAAGTAAATAACATGAAAAACAAACAAACAAGGAAAACAGAATGAAAGTCCTCATGAAAGAGCATAGTTTGACTAAGCAAAGGGTGTACTGACTGACACACAATTATGTTCTCATTTCATAACCAAAGATTTACCTGTCCTATTATATTCGACAACCTCCTTCCTGTGGCTTTTAATTTACTTGCTCCCCTATCTGCTATGGGTGACTAAAGAACAAAAACAATGCTAATACCACCTGACAATTTTAGAGAGGGATACATCACAGGATCTGTTTATGTTCTGAGACAGTATCTCCAACTCCAATTAAGCATGCCAGAATGTGTTGTGGTGTGGACCGCAGCAGCCCTGCTCAGAGTTATGGATGAGCAATCACTCTAGCGATGCCTGACCCTGCGTGCTAATTAGATATGACATTAAAATAACATGAGCCAAACCAGGAGTTCTGCAGGAATTAAATGCCTTTCCCCAAGGAATCTTCCTCCAATATATACAGTGTATACTGTACATTATGGAAAAATTACATATGTTTCTATTTACAGTTTGTTATGAGAGCAAATCTCAGTGATGAATCTCTTCTATTACCATTGTTGTAATGGCCTTTCAATAGTAAGATGTTACAGGTTACAATATCTTGGTATTTACACACATTCACAAAGAAACCAATGTGTCACTGTGGGTTTCAGTTTGAATATCTTGTACATTTCTTGTGCTTATATATGTGCATGGGTCTAACCAAAGCAGCTAATGACATTCCAAGAGGTTGTTAAGGATGACAGACAGGTGTACTGGCATAGCTACTAGCCACAGTTACCTTCTGTTGTAATATTTTGAGTGGGCTGCATACAAACTTTCACAGAGGTTTGAAACTTAATTATTACTGAAGTGCACAACAGGTTTAGGGTGAAAAAACACAACCCAACTCTCTTCAGAAAGCAGCATTCAAAATCTTATTTTAATTTGTATATTTACTCCATAAACATTATTACAAAACTCAGCAAGTTACCAATATTACATTATCACCATACAGGCTTGATCACAAATATTTAAAACTTTTGCAACAATTACAACAAAAACAAAATAATACTCAAATAATTTACATGAAAATCTATAAAACAGCAAATTGTTCACAAATTAGATTTTTTTTTCCAGGTTTTCATTTTTTTCTTTGCTTATTTGTGTTTTGCACAGTAACACAACACTCTCACAACAAGATCATGGTCTTATTACAAAACTCCCAACAAAATGTAAATATTTCTAGTTTTCTGTTGATACTGTCGTATTTTGGTTTTTAAAACCAGAAACTTGTCATTGTATATCCTTTCCACTGCCCGTAGGCGCATAAAAGGTTACTCACACACACAAATACTTCACAGCACTTTCTAAGAAAAATATACACTTACAAAATATGTTACAAATTGGCACACAAAAAATATACAAGATTTTGTAGTGTCAAGAGTTCATTAAGATTCCTTCTGGTAACAACTCTAGACAGTATATATAAAGCTCGGTATTCTTTTAATGAAAAGAGCAAAAGTAATCCCAATCAATGTTAAAGAATCATGGAGTGAATACATCAAACATAACATAACAATATAATATACATTCATAAAGAGGGTTAGGAACCTAGTCTATGTTGCATTTCTTTTTTGTTATCTCTGGGAAAACAAAACAAAACAAAACAATTGTCAGCTTTCTTAGCACCATTAACATGAGGCAGCTCAACAGTGGCACATTTTTAAAACAAAAGAAACATAGGAACTCAGAGAAGTACATTCAATTTGACAATAGGCAGAAATGAGAGAAGGCAGACTAAATGGCCTTGTGGCCCATGTGAAGCTTCTCATCAGCAGCTTGTCTTGGTCCTAACCCATGAAACACTGGAGAAAAGAAAGAAAGAATCATGGCAGAGGAGAGAAAAAAAGAGACAGAGATTGACTATGATTCTATGATTGTTGCCATATGCAAGCAATCAATTCCTATCACCTGTGCATCAGAATTATCATATCCAATGTGGCAAGGCCTGTTTTCAAATCGAGCTTCAGTATGTCAGCACGTCTCCATGCATTCTCTGCTAATTAGTGCTATGTTTGAAAAAGATCTTGAAGAGAGAAAGTACTGTAGACCTACGGCTTTCATACACTTGTATAGGAAATCTTCACAGCAACAACTTATTGAATTGAAATTCTTTTGAACGATTTTGAAGAATAATCAATCGGTATATGCACACACACCAAAAATCCAGCAGGCATACAGCATACTTGCAAAGTAATTATCCAATGAGTGTCTAATGTCTTGCTTGTTGTAGACCCACTTTTGGGTTTGGTGGAAGTGAATTATTCAGGTATTGTAATTGTTACATGGTGAAATGAATATAAAATCCCAATCCTTTTGTAGCCTACGTAACACAAAGATAGTTTTCTGCTTTCCAGCAATTTACAGCTGATTGGACATGAATACAAGATCCAATTTAAGATAGATTTCTGAATGTTCATTCCAATTCAATGAGGCATTAAATGAGTCCAAGGACTGTAATTAATATAAATGGCCCGGTAAAATAAAAGACCAGAAGCTGAAAATAGCCTACATGTTGCTTCCATATCTGGTCTTGCTTTTCCAGTGACATTATTTTCTGCCAATGTACTGAACCATCCAAACTAAGATGGTTATTAAAAAAGGACCACACAGCATGTAGTTAGAAAGAAACTACCTCAACAATGGTAGTTTTTATGTGAAATAATTCTTGGGATGTTGTGTGAAATTATTAAAGGATTTAAGAGGCCAAATATACAAATGGGCATGACCTAAAATGCCTGATAGAATTATAAAATAATAACACTAACATGGGAATGTGTGAGTGAAATTCTAGTCCCATTTAAATTATCGTTTCAGATGAGATAGTTGTTTGCCTACGTGTTACGTGTGGAGCCAACGCAAAGACATGCTTTCGTTCATTTTACAATATTACCCATCTCATTCTTACTGAAAACTGTTTTCACATTCACATTAAGTCGACCTGCAGAAAATGTAATGTGTCATGTCATGTGTGCATTCCCTCCCTCACTGAAACGTTCATCATCATCTCTGCGACTAATAAATTGCCTTGAATTTCCCATACAAAACAGCTATTCAGTAAAACACAGCCCTGATTGACAAATAATTGCCTTGCTTACCCTCAAACATCTGTACTACGCTCTCCTTGGTCCAAAGAAAGCCTGTTTGAACATCTCCTTTTTCATCTTACTCCTCTATTGAGCCTTCAGAGTAGATCTCCCCTTTGCCTCACTTTTTTTTCCCTTTTTCTTTCTTTTTTTTCCTTTTTTTTTTTGCTTCTCAGAGCCCGGCGATGTTGAGGTAAATTGAATTTGGCAAACAAAGTGGGGGGAAAAACGAGGATAATTCAGAGAGTCTTTCTGTTTTGGTTTTAGTGAGTGGTGGTGCACCACTGCCAGCTGTTGGTGCCTTTCATCAGAGAGGAGAGAAAAGTCCCAAATAAAGAATTCCTGGAGTGGCAAGTGTCTGTCAGGAGTCTCCAACCCCAGCAGCTAATATTCCAATGGATAAAAAAGAGGAACAGCCAATATTCACACATATATAAGAGGTCATTTACACAGCATTGTTACTTTTGGCACATTGATTTTAAGATTATAATCATCCTTTTTTTCTCTTTTTTTCTTTTTGCAAATATTGCATGTCCCTGTACAACAACATTGACAAAAATACTCTGAGGGTGGAGCTTTTGTGAATTTGCAAGGCGTAAAAATGTAATTTTAGATAACCAGTTCCTCTTTAACTCCGGAAGAAAAAAAAGCTTGATAAAAAGAAATAACGAGTCATTCCAACATTGAGGGGGAAAAAAAAATAAGACAAAGTTTGATATGTCATCGATACAAAATGGTCCCATCTTGTGTTAAAGATGTCTTGGGCTTAAATTGGGCTCATTATTGGTAGTTTATCCTCTTGAAATGAGCCAGGCAGTGAATGGAGGACAGCAACAACAGGACATCCATATTCTGCGTACAAAAACAGATGAGGAGGAGGGGTGCGTACATGTCACTCAATGCATTTGTGTATAGCTACATCTTAAGGGAAAGGGGGGGGAATAAATACATAATTCAGGGCATCTAGTTTCACTGAGAAAATACAAAAACAAAGTTCCTCAAAAAGGCGACAGAACTGTTTTCAAGGCTTATTCTTTTTTTTTCCCAGACAAAAATCAAACTGAAACGACTATAAGAGGAAAAAACAAAGCAGAAACAACAAAAGCAAGAAAAATGCAGCCATGGTCGTTTCAAATCTCAATCAAGCTTGACACAATCACTCAATAGGTAGTTTGCAAAGTACAAGAAGTTTCTCATGCAGATATTAATTTCCTCTTCGGGGGTGAAAAGGAAGTGGGGGTAGTCAGGGGGAACGTAGTAGTCATGCAGCTCTGGCATAGCGTCAGTGTAGGTATGCTTGGGGAAGGGGGGGCTGAGCAGGTAGTGGGGGAAAGTGAGAAGGGGTGCAACAGCAGCCGATAACAAAATATTACCTCAGTTTCTCAAAAGAGGCCATCAGTGCTATGTCCTTATTAGGGTCTCTTTCAACTCGCTTCCCCTTCATTGACTCAATCCGAGGGAACTTTGCACTGGTCTTGTGGCGGTACAGCTTTTTGTGTGCAGGCCCAGGGTTAATAAAGTTGGGTTTGTCGAACATGTTACAGCCCAGAGCCAGCTGAGGGAACAAGGGATGAGCGGGGTTAAATTTGGCCTGGTTTTTGCCTCCTTTTCCCCCAGCCTTCCTGCCTCTCCCGGCCCCTGCTAGTGCAGCTCCTTTTTTCTTCAGGTCAGCCTCTGTGCCGGCCAAGATTTTGAGGGTCTTTAGGTTGAGGCTGTTGGCCTCAGGGGGCATACAGGCCTCAGACATAGGGTTCCACAGCGGCTCGATGGAGGCCATCATGAACCTCTGGACCTCTGCCATCCCAGAGACAATGTTGGACAGAATGTTGGAGGGCTCCTCAAATTCTCTCTGGTCGTCCCCTACTAGGCTGTTGCTCTCTGACCAGCCGGTGCCAGACCAGTCCCCAGTGCTACAGCTGTCAGTCAGGCCTGTCACACAAACACCTGCCTGGCTCTTTGCTGCCTTCCCTTCTAACATGGCCTTTATCTTTTTGGTGGAGCGAGAGTTCTGTTTGGGGGCCTTGACCTTTTCTGTCTTGGTAGCTCTGGGGGCCCGGCCTTTCTTTGGGCCCTGTCCTGCAGCTGTCTGTTTGTAACCGCCTTTCCTCTTTGACTTTGCATTTTTCCCGCCACTCATCTCACCAGCCTGTTCATCGAAGTCTGCGTCACCCACCCCCTTTTTCTCTATACGTAAGCCTTCCTCACTGTTAAAGTTATGCAGTGGAAACTGGCTGTCCTCCACTCTGTATGCACCTATTGTGTGCTCCTGTTGCTGCATAACGTCACAGTTCCACTTTACCTCCCTACTGCTGTCCAGAGTCATATCGTTCACATCCTGGTATTCTGCTTTCCCTGCCAGCTTCATCTCACGCCCCGCCACCTGGGGGGACAGGTTGGGGGTCTCAGGAGGGGAGAGCTCTGACAGTGACGAGTGCCTGAACTTGTCAGGGGTGAAGTTGGAGATATCCAGCAGGTCCGAGGACTCTCTGAGAGGGGTGAGGGCATCGACACTCTGCTGAATCACCACTTTCGGACTGCAGTGAGCCAGGAAGCTGTCTCGACCCTCCTCCTCTCCCTCGCGCTCGCAGGACTTGAGGCTGAGGGAGCTGTAATTGCTAGAGGAGGCTGACAGGGAGCCCACTGAGTCATAGCTGATGAGCCTGCCATTGTCTGTGCATAGGGATCCTCTCTGGTATTGCACCTGGCCCTCCACACAGGCAGACTGACACACCTGCTGATCTGCCCCAGGCTGCAGCCCAGCCTCAGCCAGGTAGCTTTTCTCATAAAGCAGCCTGTCAGCCTCAGAGTTCAGCTGGCTGTAGCCAGACACTGGCAGGCTGTCATTCAGAGGCAAGGCAGCAGGAAAGTTGTTAGGTAAGATGGGAGTCTCAGGGGTCTCGGGCCCAAAGCTCTGGCTGTGGCTGGGGCAGAGCTGTGGGTGCCACACAGGGGGGAAGCTGGGGCAGTTCTGGGGAGACTGTTGGAGCTCAGACTCTGATGGAGGGGAGAGGACACAGCTCTGAGCGAGCTGCAGAGAAGAAAACTGTTTCTCCTCCAGTGACAGCCCCAGAGGATACTGCTGCCTGGAAGCCTGCTGGGGGAAATAAGAGATAGCTGCTCCGCCAGAGGAGTCTGTGGCATCTAACAGGGTCTGCAGGTAGCCCCCGGGGATGACTGGCACCCCCGCCTCCACCTCTTCTGTGGGGGGAGCTTTGTCAGGGGAGCAGGTGGGGGAAACAAAGGGGAATTTCTCCTCAGATGTGTGAGTGGTGGTGGCATTGTCAGAGAAATGGGGGCTGAGTGTTGCCGAGCTAATGCCTGCCTCTCCTAACCCAGCAGTAGGGTCCTCAATCTGCGCCGCAGTGGCACAGGCATCCGTTTCATTTGTCACGCTCCTCCCCTCCTCTCCCACTGCCTCTTTCATTTTCTTGCTCCTCAGCCTGGCTTCGCTTTTGAATTTCCTTATCCTGACTGTTTTATTTCCTCCCATTCTCCTCCCCTCCCTCTCCTCCCTCTCCTGGGAGCGGCTCTTGGCTGTGACTGTGTATGTGATGGGGCTTGAGTCTAATGTGACTGGGAGGCTAGGGGCTGCTATTATTCCTGCTCCCACCGTGGGGGTGGCCTCCTCTTTAGTGACACCTCCCTGGCCCTGATCAGAGAGAGAGGAGCCCTGCGCCGTAGCTGATTGCTCCACAGTGTGAATCCTCTGAACCTTAAGCCTGTTTGCAATCTTGTATTTCCTTTTGGGGTGACTAGAATTAAAGGGGCGATGATGGCGTCCGTTTAGATGAAAACCGCGTTGTCGTTTATCTCTTTCAGCCAGCTTAAGCTGCTCCTCTCTCTCCTTTTGCCTCTCCTGCCAGAAATCCTTCAGAGGAGCCAGTGCCTCATATTTGCTTACTGCGTTGGCGTTTAAGCTCACACTGGCTTCCACAGGGTCCAGCTTCCCCAGCTTCACTGACATGTGTCTCTCTCCTTTGAACCTGTTGATGATGATGTATTTGATGACCACGGGCGGCTCCTTGCGGCAGGATTTCCTGCGTTTCTTGGGGCACCAGTCTACGTCCTCCTCCTCTTTCTGACCAGATGGAGCTTTCTCTTTTTTCTCTGCATTCCTCTCGCTCTCAATGGAGTCAACATCATATAGGTAGTCGTCACTGTATCGGACCTTCCTCTTGGAGCGCAGACCATAGTTGAGAGGGTTGGAGGGGCTGAGAAACCTCCTGGAGTGACCCCTCTTCTGTTTGCCCTCCTGCAGGGTGTCTGAGGAGGAGCCGGTGCAGGAACTGTCATCACTGTACTCCCCCGACTCCTCGGTGGAATTGAAGTCCATTAGGTAGTTGATTTTGGGAGTGGACATAGGGGAGCCTTGGGATCCGTCCAGGGGGCTTCCGCCACTGCAGTCCCCAGCTTTTCCCTCCTCTCCTGCCTCCAGATTGAGGTCATCGGCTTTGGGCTGGAGCTCCTCAGCGCCCCTTCTCAGCACCCCTCCTCCCTCTTCTTTCTTGGCACAGTTGGCCAGGACACTTGGGAAGAAGTTAAACTGGGTCTCCTCCTGGAGTACGTTGGTCTTCTCCCTCATGTTGTCCTGAAAGGATTCGTAGCGGATCTTCAGGGAGCAAACGTCACTGCTCAACGTGGAGTCGTCATCTTCGTCATCGAACAGGTTGTCCACATCCTCCTCGGAGAAGAGGTTGACTGACAGTTCATTCTTTGAACACAGATCCAGCAGTTCCATCTTGCTCTCGCTGATAAAGGACTCAAAGTAGCCCCAGTCCTGACCGGCGTTAGCCAGCAAAACCTCCTCCCCGCTCACCTTGTCCAGCAGCAGCCCATCGTACAGGTTCTTAGCCGTAGCATCGTCCTCTGGCTCATCACAGTCCTCTGTTGTTTTGTCACCATCCCCTCTCTTCCCCTCACTGGGGGCTTTGGGCAGGGGAAAGCTGAGCAGCTGGTCAGAGAGGAGTTGCTCTCCGTAATGACTCACTGCCTCCCCAGCATGGCTCAGGCACTGGATACTAATGTTGCTGATGTCAGAAAAGTCCTCTCGGCCCACATCCCCTATCCTCACACTTAGTCCAGGCTCTGGGTCAGGGTTAGTGTTGGGGTCATGGGTGGGGTCGTGGATGGAGTTGGGGTCGGTGGCATCGCGGGTTTCAATGAAGCAGCCGAGGCAGGTGCGGCTAGGCTGAAGAAGACATTCCTCTGTCAGGGCGGACACAGCCTCTGGCTCCATCATGGTAGTGGGCAGAGGGAGGGTGATGGGCAGTGGGAGGGGGGTCTTGTGGGGGTCTCCCGTTGGATCCCAGGGGCTCACAGCTGAGGTGGGAAGTGACGTGGGAGTGGGGGTGCTGTGAAGGTGAGGGGCTACGGCTGGAGCCTCATGGGCGGGAGGACAGGGGGCCGCGGTCAGGCCCAGGGAGGCGTCACTGATGAGGGGCAGGGAGACGGTTGGTTCTGTAGCCGCGGGCCTCTGGATGGTTGGGCCAGCTCTCTGTAAAGTCTCTGTCTCTGCAACAGGAGGAGGCGAGGGTGGAAGGAGAGCAGCATCAACAAGTCCACGCAGCCTCAGATCACCACTCAGCTCACATATTCCTGCAACAATAAGCAAACAAACAAACAAAACAGGTTTTAGTTCCTTAAACTGTAAATATAGGCCTTAAATTAAGTTGCTTTTTTTCTCCATAATTATGAGGCAATTCCTTCTGGGTGGAAATATGTAATTGCATATGTAAGTGAATTAACCCCTTAGATCTCAAATGTGATTTTGCAACGGTTAACTTTAAACAGCAATAACTCATGAATTTGGTGCTGGATTCAAATGGCATTCCTTCCTATCCAGGGTTGTCAAATTTCGCCTGCTTTTGCCTGAACATATGTTATAAAATCAGCTACTAAAGACACTAGAAGTATTACAGGTATGCAAACATTTTGGGGTTTACATATTACAGATTCAAGTGTGGAGAAATATGGTCCTATAACCTCATGTCAGGCCTTTGGGGCCTAATTGTAATGGAGCTACAATACAATTCTGGCCAGCTTTTGATTAGGAGAATATTTTCCACAATTGTTTGGACATTTTGTACAGTCAGCTGCAGTAAATGGTGCTGTCTTTCAGCCAAAAAATAACTTCCAATACATAGTTGAGCAAGCACATTATTTTCCAGTGGTTAGCTATAATGAAATATAGACTACTGTATATTTACACACTCTCTATCTCACAGGCTTTTGGAGTGTGGCAGCACTGTTTTTACTGTTACATCACTTAGTTATTACTATGTTTAAACGAGTGGACAAAAATGGGATGTTCCTCAAGAGGTTAACAATAGATTTATAATTTAATTGTAACAAAAATGTTCATTAATGCATACGCAAGTCAAATAGGAACCGTCACTCCAAAATATGAATTGTAATACTCAAAGTGTTTGTACAGATATGAGCTACCTTATGGAAATAGCATCTATGAACAGGTAAGACACATTGAGTTATGGTATAATGTCTGAGCCAAACCAGCAACATCACATTTGTAACATTTAATGGAGTCACAATTGCTTTCCTCCTCTCTCCCTTTAGCATATTCTCTGTGTACAAGCAAATCAAACTCATCTCTTAGGTAGCAGGATAACACAAAATTACCAGGAGAATGCTTGCGACAATGGCAGTAATAATGACTAAATTGAAAGTGGGTTCTGGTGATTTCCTGCAGGTCGATCACAACAATGTCTTAATCAGTTGAAGAGATCCATCTGATGAGTAACAATCAAAACCAACAGAAGCTGGTTTGCAGCAGCAGGCGCATAGCTTTGTTTGCTCTGCATAATTAGATGACAGCGGCGGAGGCAGGTACATCCACATGGGACACGACAGGCCCATATGTTGGAAACTGTATAACCAATATCAGCTACACCTGCCTTCCCTCTGCACTCCCAAGCTGCTGTCTCACACATATTCCTTAAGACCATGCCAGAAAAAGAATTGTGTGCATGGAAATGAGTAATGTACCACAACGATTAGTGCATCCACAGAGGTTAACTAGCCCCGTCCCTCATATCAGAATGGAAGCGCCTGATGATTCTCAAGGTAGTGATAATCGCTAGAGGGGATGGCTGCTTAACAAACAGCATTCAACATGGCTGCATCAGAAAAGTGAGTAAGTCTTTGAATATGGATATGATTTGAGAGTGATTTTAATGAGGTAATGAAATTTCTGAGAGCAGGTCCCTGTGGGTCTGTGGCCTGCAGACGCACGGCAGAGCAGCCAGAACGCCTACAAACGGTATACAACAGTGCTACTGTCATACATAATGAAGAAAACCTCAGGAGAAATAAGAATCCTCTCTCCAACTCTAAAAACCATTGTGGCAGCAACTTCTCAGAGGCGGCAGAAAATGTCACTGAGAGGCGTTTACCGTCTGTTAGCTAGAATCAGTGGGCCACTGTGTGGCCACACAGCCAGAAGCAGGGTATTGACACAGCTTCATGGGAAGAATGACTCAGAAGGACGACTTTTCTCTCTTCTCCATATAAAAGAAGGTTCTATTTAGCCTTGGTCTCGGTACCGTATGCCATTACATGTTACTTTGTGAAAAGCTAGGATGAGCATAGAAAGAGAAATGCTGCAATTTTCATTTTGCCTATGTATTATTTATTTATTTCAGGCAAAAGTAGACACTTGGAATCCAATTGGTTTGAAGTGTGTGAGCACAAGACGAAGCAAAAATAGAAATATATATATATATATGATATATGAAATATATGATATATACATTTATAATTTGTCATTTCCTTCATTTGTCCTACATAGTTGCAAAGCAACACATAAAAAATTACATTTAAAAAAAGAAATAAATTAACTTCCTATCGCTTCCTTTCGCGCTCGTATGAAACCCAAGCTGTCACCTAATATTGCCCTAAGATTGTTCAAAATTGCTGTGAAACATTAAACTCATATTGAGAAATGTGTTTCCTCAGGGGTTGTAATGGATTAACAGTCTACCCTATCCAATCTGTGTGTGTGTGTGTGTGTGTGTGTGCGTGTGTGCGTGGGGGGGGTTTGTGTGTGTGTGTGTGTGTGTGTGTGTGTGTGTGTGTGTGTGTGCATGTGTGTGGTGAGCGCGCATGCGCACACGTGTGAGAGAGAGAGAGAGAGAGAGAGAGAGAGAGTATTGGCTTGGGGGTATAGTG
>OMKL01000080.1:2543-18440 GCA_900302295.1 Parasudis fraserbrunneri
CGAGGTTATAAATGTAATGTAAACTACCATTCACTTGCAGTTTAAGGTAGCGCATGTTGTGGCACTTCAATTCAGAGAACTGAGGTTATTAACATAACCTAAACTAGCGTTCACTCACAGTTTAAGCTAGCGCATGTTGTGACACGTCAATTCAGAGAACCGAGGTTATCAACATAACCTAAACTAGCGTTCACTCGAAATTTAAGCTAGCGCATGTCATGGCACATACATTCAGAGAACCAAGGTTATTAACGTAACCCAAACTACTGACCGTTCACTTGTAATTCAAGCGAGTGGCATGTCATATGAAAATACACAAAGGTATGCATGTTAACAGGAAATAAATTTGCTCTACAAGTTGAAGTGGGATAATTGTCCGTGCTGAGCTGAACTGAACTGTCTGTCACTGCTTGGAGGCTGCCTCTGGCAATGCGCAGATCCACAAACATCCCGACATTCGCAGCAGAGTGCTTTATAGCTGCTGGGGACGGCTTTTGTGTTGTTAATATCTTGCAATTGAAAGCGGGATAATGTCAATAATGCCATTAGAGGTGATGATTTAGAGATGCAGAGAAAGGTGTTGTTAGAAGCGCCTACATGAACTGCGCATTTATTCTACAAGGGGGGCGGAAACCTAATAAAATGCCTGTAAGCTTGTTAAAAACATGAAATATCAGCATGTCAGAGGATTATTTTAGCACCCTATGTCTACCAGAGAGCAAGGTATATTGGCAAACAATATACTGTTAATATCTTTGGGTTAGACACAACACAGGAGAGAGGAAAGGTAGAATTTATGGCACACAAAAAAAGGTTTAGTACTAAATGACAATGGGGCAAGTTAGCTGTTAGCACGCTAATGTTAGCTATGTGTCAGTAAGCTAGTTAACTAAGAAACTTGCAAACATAATGCTGTAGGCTACAGCTTTCTGATCGATCTTTTAATGCTTACCATGACTTGCTGCACACTTGGCATAGGCTATTTCGTGTCAGGGTCTCACAGTTTCCCCATTCTTGCTGCTGATGCCTCACATCTTATTGCCTGTATCCAATTTTCTCTTCTTAAAAGGCTATATTTTTTACTTCAGAAGCTTATGAAAACTTAGTTCTGGGTCCTTTACCCTGTTGGTAGTGCATCCCACCACACAGCAGATTTGAGGTATTTTTCTGTTGTTTGCTAGCAGACCAAAATGACAAGGAGGCACAGTCACACAATACAAAGTCAATTCGCTTCATTCACTTCGCCGCCATATTGGTCAAGTCTGATGTAAAGTGGGGAATAGATGCGGAAGTGCCCGTTCATTTCAATGTTAAACCTTAGCTATAAAAATGCTACTTCAAGAACCGAAATAGTCAAAACAACAGGCAGAATACGCTATTGGAATTATAAGCTCATTATTAGCTGACTCAGATTGTTTTTCACCACCGTAGTTTTCATGTTTTGAAATTCACTGTATTTCAAATATTGCAAAAATCACATCTTTGTAGAACAATGCATGGTTTTGACCCTAAACTGCATAGATGCATAGTTCTAAGATGTTTGTAAAGGTGAGTCTCCTGTGGTTCCAAAGAGCCTAATTTAATTAAGGGTCCCCTGTCCTACAATGTGACTTTTCCTGTGTTTTGCATTGGTTTTACACAATGAGGGGTTGTCCCAACAATAAGAAAATGTGAAATATGTACTTAGTGCAATTTTTGCAATTCAGCTGTGACAAGAACCCTCCCTATTGAAACAAGCCATTCAGAATTGCAGCCACAATCAACATAGTATAACGCCAGGTGCGCGTTGTAGTTCCAGAGTGCGCGTACACAACATGGTGGCTTGCTTGTAAACTTTCTCTTTTCCACCTAAATGGTTCATTAAAATATGTTTCTGACAACATTTTAGGCAAGAAATAGGATATGCAATTGCTGGATCTTAATTCATATTTGATGTGCAATGCCTAGTTTGACAGTTTGATCTGAATTTCGTGAGCCAGGAGCATGCTGCAGTTCCTGTTCCAGTTCAAAACTTCAAAAACACATTTTGGGGAACTCAGAGACCAATATTAATTTGTTGAAAAAGAGTAGAATATGGGACCCTTAAGATATTTTGAGGTGAGAGATCATTTCCATCCTTTTCCCAGTAAGCTTTGAAATGGCTGGTGTATAAAGATTCTTCAATCTCTAATTTCAGGTGATACCTCTATCATGCTCTAGCTTTAGAATTGAGCTTGTTACAGGCTCTGAAAAAAGTTATGCCAGCTCAATCGTCGGCTAGTCAGCCAGTTCTATAGGGATAATGCTAAAAACACTACTTTTGTTGAAATGTTATCACACAGCAATTTATTCATATGGACCCTAAAAACAATTTGGCACCAAAAAGATTTTGCCACCGTAGGTGGTACCGATATCTGTTCTGGCCTATGGACTAACCAGGCTAACAGTGGAATTCAACCACCTGTTTGGATATCTACAGCCAGACTCCATGTGTGGGCGGCAGCAGGGTGCTGAAAGGCTGCATTTACCCACTTTGGTCTAATTGTAGTATTTTCTCTCAGACACCCATCATCTCCTAAGTGCTCCATTCATACACACTCTGGCTTGGCTGAGGAGAGCAACTATACATGGCCGATTACTTTACAATAATGATTCAAAATATTAATCTTGGTCCCTTCAGTGATGTGAGTGGGAATTAGTCAGATATCGAGGGTAGGTTTTCCTCCTCCCTGCCATTGACTTGTCAGTGACACCGTCACTTAACCACTGTGAATCTGATTGCCTGACTGGCAGCTCTGTAGGAGGCTAGTATCAAAGTGCTGGCTTCTGATTGCTTGACAGATTCAAGAAGAGGGTCTGTCAGTCATTACCCAGAGTTTGAAGGAAGCCATATGAATCTGTATTGTGAATGGCTCCTCATGGAGGCCTATACACTGATGTTTTTATTGGACCAGTAAAACTGCAACTACGTTACAGGCCGTATAATGGATTGATATTTTTATTTTCAGCCTCATAAGACAATAGCCAATAGGCTTTAATTAGCCATACTAAATACAGATAGATAAATAGATAGATAGATAGATAGATAGATAGATAGATAGATAGATAGATAGATAGACATGGATAGAGAAATAGATAGACACAAACAGACAGACAGACAGATGGATAGATATAGATAGATAGAATTCGATTTTAAAGTCCCATATTTTGTATATTTTCAAAAATGTCCTTGAATCTGCTGAAGATGTTTTTTTTCCTTAAGAAACTAGAAACTAGTCTAAATCACCATTTTTAGAATTTATTTTCCAGTACCTCTTTCTTCTCTTGTATTGAACAGGTCGCTTTTTAATTTAATATTCTCTTCCCAGATTGACTACCCCACATCCACAAGTTAAAAAAAACACACACAAAAACACACACACAAAAAAAAACTGGGCAGCAGATTAGATAGACAGTGTTCCTTACTCCAAAAAGGCCAGCTAATAAATTGTTTGTGTCCTGGGTATGACATCACAGGGGGCTCATTCTGAACTGCTTGTTTTATCTGAAGATTTTTCAGGTAACAACCCTGGCCAAATGACAAGGATGTCATGTTTTCCCCAGTGCCTAAATAATATTTCAGACTGCCAAGACTAGGCAAAATCCTTTTTTCATAATATGGGACATTTAACCATAGTAAAAGCACACTATGTGGCAGTTTACAGTATGTGAATGGTGTTTTATGACTAAAAGTGGACACTAATAATCTGTCAAATTTGGTTTTAATACCAACTGATTGGCAAGCTATCTTAGGACAGTTGGCAAATGGGCGGGCAGTGGAGGAGTTTAGATGTGTTAAAGTTCAGGCGGGAACGACGCAGCACCCTGTGTCCTGCCAACAATCTTACAGTGGCGCAATTCCTGACTAAGTTGTTGACCCATGGCCCCCACCTGCCCGGTCCCTTCATCATTGGGGGGGGCACTATTTGCTCTTCTGTGTTGCCCACCACACCAGAAGGCTTTTGACTCATGGCCATCTGGCCTGGTCATATGTACAGTAAGTGCAAGCTGAGGTACTGGCTTACTTGCCACCTCATGTGCACCTTTATTATAAGAAACAGATATATAGTGTGTGAATCAAAGAATTTTGAACTTTGGTAACAAACAACTTTGTAAAGAGAAAAGTCATCAATGATGAGCTCACTTCCACTGTACAGCCTCCTTCAAATCATGGTGAGTTGCTGTTGAGTCATAGTCCAAGGCTGGTAGTTATCAGTGTCTCAGAGTATGAAATCAGTCATACCTGCCAGAAAATTCTAAGCATGACGCAAATGTTGTCCTACACTTACACATAAGCACAAAACACACAAACATAAGCATGTTATCAGTATTCCTAACTTGTGAGATTGCTCCTCTCTCAGAGAATTTAGGAGCACTCGAGAGGTAGCCTAAACCATTAGCAGTTACCAACAGGTGGCATTTTCATGATATGTTGAGCATGGTAAAGATGTCCACACAAAATATTTGTTTAGACAAAAAAGCATTTGGAAATGTAATATTAAAGAAAACCTTACCTGACCAGGATGGATATTTAAGCAACGAATCACCTCTTTGAGCATGACAGGTGTGTGCAGAGTCTTTTCAGTTGAAACAGAAGAAACCTCTTGTGATTTATCCTGAGTAGCATGACCAAGACTGGCATCAGAAGAGGAAAAAGGTGTAGATGAATGCACACGGAATATCCAAGGTATCCTGGCTCTGAAAGCAGCAAGGGCTGCGCTCAATGACCTTGAATTCGAGAGAGCAGCCATGTGGTATGCCATGGTCCTGACAAGAAATATGGAAAGGGAAAAAAACCTGGTGTGATGACTGAACAAAAGAAACAATGGGTTTGAATATTACATGCATCATATTGGTAGGGGCTGCCCTTGACTAAAGGAATTATTACTCTACTAATTGATTAGGCTAGATTTTTGATTGATTTAACCTTTCCATGTATGAACTGTTAAAAAAAACCCAGAATGAAACATGTTTTCAATACTAACAAAGATGTCAAACATGAATCTTAAAAATCTTAAGAATCTTATTGCATGACATCCACATTTGTGAGTAGTTAGTTTCATTGTCAGTGTTCATGACAGTATTTAAATTATTTAACTTTATTTTTTCAATGATTTATTGGTCATACTAGCTCTGGCTAGTTAGCCACAAACGAATGCAAAGTCGATGGGGTCAAGTGTTTATACAAGCACACTGAAGCTCACTGAAATCTCCTTTGTGTGCACTATGGAGTAAATTTCAGTCAGCTTGTACAAACAGGTGCTTGACCCCATTGACTTTGTATTAGTTTGTGGCTAACTAGCCAGAGCTAGTATAAGGAAGAGCATGGATTGTGCTGAAAAAAGGATTCTACCAATTGACAACATTGATAAGTAGGAAATAGGGCCAAGGTTCAAAAATCAGAACTATCCCTTTAACACTACACTAGGCTCCAGCAGACAGTTATGCCTCATTCATGTGGTGTCGGGGATATCAGGCAGATGAGTTTCTGACCCGAAAGTAGCACATGAACGGCCTACCAAGTTGGATTAACAATGTCAGAAAGTCAGGGGACATTTTTGATACACAAGTTGTGACGTTATGCCCTTTGATCGGTGCCGCCATTGGCTAGTTCAGTCACAATCAAAACTAAAAGTGGAAAGAATTACATTATTTTTGGTATAGAATGCAGTAGTAAACAATATCATCAACTTGTTAAACAGTAGTGGCCTAAAGCCATAGTTTCAGTTTTGTTTTGAATTATTTACTTTGTTATTGGGTCAACATTTCTCCCGACTTGGGCATGTGAACACTATAGATCGGATGAGTTCCAGAGGACCACATGAACGCGGCATATGTTTGCACCACAAAAGGTGAAAGATCACTGATACATAACAACCATAGGTCTAACTTGTAAATTTGAGTATCATGGAACTTGCCCAAGTTTAGTATTTATTTACCACTTAGGCCTTAGATATATTTGCTTCTAACTACGCGTTTGTGTGCACAAGATGGCTACCCCCACGTATCCTGTGTTCCTTTGGAGCATTGGTTGTGGGTGTCCTCTGAAATTAACGCTACGTGTCTGCAAAATGCAATTAAGCACATGAGCAGTTGAGGCAACCTCCTTGAGTGTCGCCATTGTTTATTCATGTTTAGGTTGTGCAAATCCGTAAGTTCTCAAGGAAAATATTCCAATGTCAGCCAGGGATGATTCTGTCTTGATCTGCCCCCTTGTGGATATACTTTTTAATCCACCAGATACATGCAAAGTACGCAGGCAAGTATGTGAACAATGCCGCTCATGTCACAGCACCTTGTCTACGAGTATATGTAATGGTGCGTTCGGACAGTCCTCATCAACTCGTAAAGTTGTACATTTATAAGATGGCCAAATCATATATATATACGAGGTGATACTGTTTGGGTGTGCTAGTTAGGTTGTAAAGTCAGGACCAATCACATCCAAGGCAGTAGATTCAGACAAATTATTCAACCTTTCTTTCTTGATGCAGGTGGTTTGACCAATTTTTAGGAATTCCAGTAAGTCACCATCATATTTCTGATGATGTCTCATGATACTCCATATGCATAAGAAAGTATGTTTGCACCACAAAAGGTGAAAGGTCAGTGATAACTCACAACTTGCAAACTCTGGTATAATGGAACTTGCCCGCGTTTACCACTGGTATTTACCACTTGGTTGGCCGTTGGAGTGCAATTTGCTGGTGGTAAACTTGGAAATTTCTGACTTTACGAGTTGACAAGGACCGGCTGAACGCACGATAAGCCTTTAGGTTGGCTGTTCGAGTGCAACTTCCTGGTAGTTAACTTGAAAATCTCCAATTTTATGAGTTGACGGGTAACGTTGGCCGAACTCACATTTAACTTTACCCTGTTATGACACTCAAAATGGCAAAAAAATAAATGACGCAGTCCGAAAAAAAAACTAGCTAAGGCACCAAATGTAACTTTATCAAAGTGAATCGATATCATATTAAGTCAGGATAACGGCCAGTAAAAAATATTTTTGCTAAACCTACCCAAAAGACTCTTGGAAAATTTTTACTGAAGCAGTCGATTTGGCGTTCCATCAAGAAAAGGCACATGTCAGCTAACTAGCCTCTGGTGTAATGTTCTGAATTCATAAAAAAAACAAAAAAAACATTAATAAATAAATTACTAACATTAATTAATTAATTAACAAAATTAAAACATAAAAAAAAAGAAAAACAAACTCACCTTACTGTCTATACGACTATGTACTATGCTACTATATCAATACTCCTATCTACTACGCTACTATGCCTATACTACTACCTACTACTGCTCAAGTTTGCCAGTGCTACACGAACAATATCACTTTCCCTTGACCGCCAGTGTACCCTCTTGCTGACATGTTGTACACAATTTGTGAGTTGCTTTGGATAAAAGTGTCAGCTAAATTACTAAATGTAAATGTAAATGTAAATGTAATGTTGTAGCCCCCTAAACAAAAGCTGGGCTTCTGTAATAGCTGGTGTAGTTCAGTGACTATTCTCGTGCTTTCATTTTGAAGGCTAAACTGTGTTTGGCAACTGCTGATAGCTTGACGGAGCGCTAAATCAACGACGTTCCAGAAAAGGGTAGCTACGTTTTTCAAACAGTTGGGCACAGGGCCGGCCCAACGCATAAGCAAACTAAGCACCTGCTTAGGGCCCGTGGCCACCAGAGGGCCCCCAAGAGCACTTGAAATGTCCCACATGAGAGCTTGAAAAAAGTATTTTGTTTGTTTGTTTGTTTTTGTGATACATTATGTCAATGGTAATCACACAAAAACACAATATTATGTTAACGGGCTGGCAAGCTACTACTTTTTTTTTTTTTTTTACTTTTTATTAGACAAAAATCAATACAATTACACAGCTTTATAAAGACGCCAGGATACAAGCAAAACAAGGCACACAAAATATACAAAACACAGCAGCTCAGTAGCTGTAGGTGTGTGACTGATCAAGCACTGACAATAGTCAATAGTATTGGTGGCGGTGGGGGCAAATAAAATACTGCTCAAGGCCCCATAAAGGCTTGGGCCGGGTATGGCTGGGCCATTATGTTGACTTCATAAGCTAACCATCTTTACTACCGATTCGTTTTGCTAAAGTTACATTTGGTGCCTTGGTTTTTTCGGACTGTGTTATTTCCTTTTAGCTGAATGTATTGTGCAGCTCCGATACATCAAGTGGGAGGGTTGAGTTCGAGTTTTACAACAGAAAATAGCTAACAGAGGGCAGCGTTACCCGGGTGAACACGTGCATCATGTAAACAATGTTACCGATCAGATATCATCTCCGTTTTTATCTTTACATGGGCTTAAGTTATGTCAGCGACTTTGTTCTCTTTGTTTTCATGGAGATACCGTACATGTGATGTTTAACGTTCTACATGTGTTAGGCTTATTTATTTATTTATTTTAGCTAACGTTACCTTCAGTAATGTCACCGGCATTTGGATGCCCATGAGGGATTATACAAATGGTGACAAGCATTTGGTGACTCACCAAATAAATTAACGTTAACTGGGCGCGGTAGTAAAATGAAACTCACTTAATTGTAGCAAATCTTTCAGAAATACTTGACGCAGAGGTGTATGTGCGCACATGAAGCAGTCCGTGTTACCTTCTCTCTTCCCGTAGGCTGGGACGTGTGCGTGAGCTCGGCTACATCGACGTCACCAGCAGCGTGTCCATTGCGTCACTCTTGCCTGTCCAATGTCCGGCGTTTCACATCCAATGTACTGGTTGCGGAGGAAGAGGGCTTGTTTTTGAAAATATTGGCGGCGCTTGTTCTTGTAATCTACTGTCGACTTAGCGTTGTTCGGCAATCAGCCCTGCTGTATTGTTTCGCAGATGAAAATCGACCAAAATAGTTATCTGTAAAAGGTAAGATGTATTATGCACTGTAGTAATAAGGCAGTAGTGGTTAATTTGATCTAGAAACCACCTAACGTTAACTTTTAACGTTTGCTAGCTAGGATTAGCTAATGCTAAAGACGTTAAGTTCAACATGGTAATTCAAGGGGCGGGGGTCATATAGCCAGAGACACTCTAGCTAACGTTAGGTTGGTAACAGTTTCAAAAATCAGTGATGAATTACACAACGCTCCGTGTCTGACTGTGGGCCACTTTTTGGTAACTAAGAATTGCACAGATGTTTGGATGCTAATAAATCGACGCTAACATAGATGATCAAAATGCATAACGCATGCATTTCAAATGCATGTTGTCAACGTGAACGGTCAGACATGCTAGTCTATGTGTTACCAGAGGAGAAAAGCAGTCGAAAATAAAATAAAGCACCTTGTTTACGTAATAACGTTAACCTAACACATGAATGATTTATGGAATCAGCACTGATTTGTATGGACACGTCACCTGAGTGTCAAAGGTCAGTCAATGCATTTTCAGGTAATGTTGCATACTGAGTCATACAGATCACAAATGATACTCAAGCACCAGGTAAACTCCCAATATTGTTTAAAGAGGAATACCAGGGAATGTGAATAGGAGACCATAAGATGTACCAGCTTCTGTCTGATGGGATGTGATGTTATGTGTTTGTGTGTATGTGTTTATGAGCATGCGGATGAGAGTATCAGTATGTCTGTGCGTTGTGACTGTTGCTCTCTTGGATGTCGTTGTTGTTGGTGTTGTGTACTGTTTGATATAGCTACCGGTATATTGTGTCATATTCATAGTATTCCATCGCAGACATCTTGGTCAGCAAACAGGTGATTGTAATCAACTGGCAGGTGATTATCATTAAATGACAACTGCAGCCAATTAGCTTTGGCATTGCACCATATTGGTTGGCAAGACATGTAATCAGAATATTTAGCTGGTATGCCCAACCTATACTACACTATAGGTTGGGAGAAAATATCATAGGCCAGAAAACAAATGATGGCCAAACGGCTGCGACTACATTTAAAGACTTGAAAATTACTTTGTTGGCTTTGTCATTACAATACCTTGGTTGCGCCAACATCACAACGTTGCAATATTCACTCGATCGTTTGTAAAGGGCAAATGTTTATAATCCCAGCACTGTTTGCATATGGCTTTTCCTCAAACTTGTTTGGCACATGATTGCATTTGCAGGTGACCTGCCACACCAAAATTAGGGGTTATTATGGGTTAGTTTCCCTAATCAAAGTCAAATGCTTTCATCCAGGATGTCCCTGGAGGTTTTCCAGTGGAAAGACAACAGAGTGCAATAGTAGTCTAACCGGGTAACCGGGGCAAAAGGTCCTGACCCAGCTCTGTGCTTACTGCAGCAGAGAATGAAAGCCATGGAGCCACACATCATGTGCCTACTTCACATTTTGAGAGCAATTCTATTAATTCAATTCAAAAGATGCGCATATACAGTATAAAAAGCAGAGTTTTGCCAACAAGACGACATTGATGAAAAAAGGGTATATATGCCTACCTGTGGTCTTGGGACAGTCCGATATTTGGTAAACACGTTAAGCAACTCTCCCGAAACCAGAGTAAATCTGAAGTTGCTCTATAGACAATAGACTCATTTTGTATCCACTGAATGTTGGCATAGTTGTTTTTTTAAATTCCTTTATTAACAAAATGAGCATTATTCTATGGTAGAATGAGGCTATTAGTTCAAATATATAAAAGTGGATTTTTACAACGCTGGGGTGAGTTTTCCTTTTCGCGTTTCTTACCAGACTATATAATTTTGTTGATATATATTTCTCAACCAACACATAGCAACCGTTGTTTTACACATAGCAACCATTGTCTCTTCCATTGCCATGTACAGAACAATGATAACTATGTTACAGGCAGCCATGCTGAAAGAAAGAGAGCTACACAAACATTCCGTGCAAGGCCTCTATTATACATGAGACCGGCAAATCTGGGTACTTTCCCTATGCCTAAATAATATTTCAGACTGCCAAATCCATACAAAGACAAGGGAAAACCCATTTTCATAATATGTCCCCTTTAATGAAGATTCTGTTGATACAAATTAATACACAGTTGGCCAAAGCGCCTCTCCCACTCAATCGTCATTGGTCAGTGCAGTTGCCTTTCAACAGATGTTGACATTTGCGCTTATTCTATGAAAAGCACATAGGGGCGACATAATCTTTATTTTAATTTTAATGAAGATTGTCAAGACAGATTACCTTATCAGAAACCACTGATGGTCAATGATTCACAAGAAAATGTATCTTTATCCACAGAAACCCCCCTAGGTTCTCTGTCAGTCACATTTACTATCTTTACTAATTTATTTTCTATGGAGCAGACCTTTGATCACATCAAGTTAATATTTTTATTTATTTATTTCCCGCGCTTTGTCAGAGTTGTTCTAAGTTCTCAAATATTGACCACTTTATCTTAGACATTCCCCTTTAATGAAACCAAACAGGCATAGGTTTGATACGAGAGGGTCATGATTGAGCCGATGTGCATTACGCCTCGATTAGAAATCAACAAAATTGACAGGACATCTTGATTGCAGAGTGATGTTATTAGCCTAGATGTGAAACAGGTCTGTCATTCAGAGGACGCATTCATTGACCAATCAAATTGAGTAGAATCAGAATCATGTTTACTGCCAAGTACATTCACAAGAAATTTGGCTTGGTGCTTGCTCACACAAAGGAGACAAAAACAACACATCTAGAATAATATAAAAAGAAATATAGAAATAAAAAAATTGGAAAGTAAAAAATATTAAACAATTGGAAGCGTATATAATAAAATGATAGCAAATGCAGTCGGGCGAAGGGTCAAAAATAGAATCGGATAAATGTCAGTGATGTACAGAATATACAGTAATAGGAGCGTAATAAATAGAATACACAGAGTATTTGCAGGGGTAGAGAGAATATCTTTGCTGTACAGGACATACAGAGTTTATACACAGTCTTTGTAAGAGCCTTAACCATTGCGCTTGATGATGCGGCGATGCAAGTGTTAATACAGTATATGTTCAGTTAATTAGGGCCACAGTTGGAGGGGAAAAACTGTTGTTGTTGTTGTTGTTTTTTTGTTTTTTCTGTTGAAAAATAGTGATATGTTTTAGACAGATTATTCAACAAAACTATGTAACAACCCCAATCTGTGATTTTTAATTTGCCCATTTCAGTGAGAGATAGGTTATATTCACATACCATCTTCTTGAGTAGTTTGATGAGTAGATGGAAATACCCTATTTGGAACTTCTTTCACACATGGTAAATCAGAATATAGATATGTTGCACTCCAGTGTTTGCAGACATTACCAACATAAACAAGCCTTTTACACCCATGAAATATAGCAAATACAATTAAATACTCATATTTTCCTGTTGTCTAGTGTTAGTCTTTGTATCAAGAGCTCAGTCGAGAGGATGAAAACATGTCTCCATTCCTATTTCTTATTTTTGGTGGTGGGGCTACCAATTTGTTTACATTTGGATCAGTGATTGGGCAAGATATATGGTGTTATTTCTTTATTTTATATCTGTCTAAGAAGGGACACACCAGACAGACACGATTTGCTACACGGCCATTGTGCCTCATTTCACGTGAATCATCCCTGCACAGAACATGTTGGGATTGTTTGTGATGTGAACCATGTTTAACTATTCTAACTTTATGCAAATGAGTGCCATGGTCACTGTTATGGTAACTAGGGATGCACCAATATGAACATTTTGGCCAATACCGATAATAAATCTGTTATGGCTGATAACTGATATTTACCAATATCATGTGGTCCATTCCTACCCTTGAGACTAACGTGATAAATTGATCAAGTTCATATTTGCATTTAACCACGAGCATCGTCAATCTGTCGTCATATGTACAATTAGTTCATGATATATATACAACCATTTCCACCGCATATCGTTTGTTTGTCAGCTTGATATGACATTAGCTTAGCATTGTACATGTCTATGTCTAGTTAGCCAAGATGGCCCATGCTCACTAGCTAACACTTAGCTAGTGAGCAAATGTTAGCTTCTCTATCAAGAAAGTCTTTGTATTTCTACAGTGGAAACTGATTGTACATACGACGAAAGATGGACATTATAATTTTTAAATGCAAATATGAAATGTATATAGTAGTTTATCACGTTAGTTGTTCAACCCAAAAGGAACAGATTTCAACTGAACAAGATTGGCACGATACCAGAACCAAGGTTTAGGCTTATATATTACAGAGGTTTAGACACCAATTTGAGGAAGTAATCAACTCATGGGTTGTCATGCGACCGGCATTCTACAGGACTAACGTAACTACTTGGTCAAATATTGTAAAATAGAATTCTGGTCCCAGCGGTAGCCCCACAGTCACTGGACTTCCACGTTGTTAACGAAATTTGGGTCTTTGTCCAAATAGTTGCTAAAGACTTTCATTACAACAAGGAAATGGCCATGTGAAAATGTAGCCTAACTGTAATCTTGCGGAGCCAGACATCATTTACGTCAAACTTCATGGTAGGTCTTGGGAACATAAAGCATAAAAGTCTGTTAGAAAAGGGCGGTGACACAGTGGCCTGTTGTCATACTACTAACAGAGATTATCATACTACAAATCAATGAGGGCAGAGCTTAGTGCTGGTGCTTACCCGTCTACTGTCCTAGCAACAACTTATTTGTTCAATACTAACCTTTGGCTTTGACGAGATGACAACAGTAAATCCTCCAATGAAAGAATTAGAATTATGTCGGGAGCATACCTCTGGTAAGATTGAAATAAGTCTGAAATTATCCATTATTATCGCCAAAGAAGGAAACTGTTTCTACAAAGGAGGTTTTAGTTTCTACCAGAACAGAAAACTAACCAGAGGTGCCATTTCCGGAGGTGGGCATTTTTCAAACCCACAGCCAATCGAATGGCTGCCTCAGGATTTCCGCTGTCTCGTTAACCCAATTTTTTCGGCGATGTTCCTCTGATCTACCGTGAAGTTTGATGAAACGGAGTTCTGGCTACGCGAGATTAGCCTAAATGTAGTAGTTAAATATATGTGTGGAAAATTTTCATTCAGCCAGTCTTAGTTACAATATGGCTGTTCTGGCGAGGCTGTTTTGTATAGTTGAAGGTATCTCTCAATCCTTGTACACAGTATACATCCCCCAAAATGCCACCATGCAACAATTTTTAGAGAGCAAAGCTGTGTCCTGTAATGAGCCAATCTGTGCAATGCAAAATCCACCTAATCCATTTCTTTGTGTTTTTTTTTCTTCTCTCCATAGAGCACACCTCAAAGTCATTGAAGTGGTACCATAATGGCAAGTGAGGTTTGCAGCCACGTCAAAGTGGTTGTTCGAGTGAGGCCGTTCGATGACCGTGAGAAGTGTGAGAACTTAAGGAAGGTGGTTCAGGTTGTAGACAACCACATGCTCATATTTGACCCCAAGGAACAGAGGATCTCGTCTTTTGGGTCACAGAGAGTACGAAACAGGGATGTCAACAAGAGGGCCAATAAAGATGTTACCTTTGTTTTTGACAATGTCTTTGGAGAGGACTCTACTCAAGTGGACATCTTTGAGAACACTACGAAAGGGGTGCTAGATGGAGTGTTGAATGGGTTTAACTGCACAGGTAAAACAAGATAGATACCTCCAAACAAAAGTCTTTATAGCTAACCCCCAAATATGTTTTTCAGTAAAATATATATATATTTTTTGCCAGGACTCCTTGAAATAAATGAGTTCGCAATAAATTGACATGCTGCCCCACTACAAGCATACAAAATAATTATATGAGCACCTAATGAGAACTGACATAAGAATTGAATCATTATTCATGAATGTGCCACCATGTAAATTTTATGAAACTAGGTCAGGTGGTATGAATGTTTTTTTAAGTGGAGTTTATGTAAATTTATACTAAAAGCTCTAGGTTAACTCTAAGATTGTTGAAAATTAGTTTGCCTTTACATTTGTGTGTCTACTTGCAAACTAAAAGTTATTATTTCTAAATTATTATTATTATTATTATTATTATTATTATTATTATTACCACTGCTATGGAAGCTTTTCTCATTAGCTATATCTCCATTGCTCACCATTGTTTTTTATTTTATATATTTTGTTTTTATTGATTTATTTTTGTAGTGTTTGCCTATGGCGCCACGGGAGCAGGGAAGACGCACACCATGTTAGGTTCACAAAATGATCCGGGTGTCATGTACCGCACAATGAAGGAGCTGTTCAACCGCATGGATCAAGTCAAGGAGGAGAAAGTTTTTGATATTGCTTTCTCATATCTTGAGGTGAATGGTTGAAATATATCCTACTGCAGTTTTATTTGTGATCTATGTTAGCTGTAAATATTAATAGAAACTCATCGTCCTCCTGATGTTTGTCCACACCAAGCTAAACTTGTTTCCTCCAAGTTCTAACAAATGAATTAAGTGTTCATGAGAAGCATTTAATAATAATAATAATGTATACTGTTGTCACATTATAGAACAAGTAGGTCTGATCCAGCCAGACTGGTCAAAAGCCATGGCTTACTAGGTAACAGATTGAATTGAATTGAATTGAATTGAATTGAAATACTTTATTATCCCGTGGGGAAATTCGGTGCACAGTTTGCTCACATAGATCACGAATCACATAGATCACATAATCACTTAAGTCACATATATCACACACCATTAAGTAATGCTCCAACAAGTGTTGAAGATAAAAGTAAAATTAGATAATAAGAGAGAATACGAAATATACACTGCAATTTCTTTTGTGCTATGCTACCTTAATCTACATCAAAATACAATATGCAATTGCTTGTGCTGAGCAGCATCAAACTTCTCCTATAGTAACCATAAAATAAAATAAGATGAAAATAAAAATACCCCTCAGATAAGTATAGGGTGATATAATATAATATTATATAT
>OMKL01000084.1:2055-13987 GCA_900302295.1 Parasudis fraserbrunneri
TTTCTCATCCCAGTGACATCACTGATTGGAGGGCTCTCTTCATTGAAATCTCTTGATTTCTAGCTTTAGAAGAGAATGGTGCGTGTTCACAAATACTGACTGAACTGTCCTGGGGCACAGGAAGAACATAAGTGAATTCTTAAAATGGGTGGCATTCCCCTTTAAGTGAGTATCATGGGTTTCATGTTTATCAGTACAAAGACTTTTAAGGGTATGACTTGGGAAAAGCAATTTTCCAATTTTCTCACTCTCAAATACATATCTACTTTACTCCAATGTTATAAGACAAACGTAACAGATTCAAACTACATATCATATTTAGTAATCATTTAAATCTCCATTTTCATATTTTGATTAAGAATTGGGTCTCTGAATAGGCAAACTTCCAACATAGTGAGAATGGCTTACCTTGAGTGGTAGCACCCAAAAATCTTTATTGTAACATCAGTCCATTTTTTGTACATAATCTTACTGCAAAGCAAAATCTTTTCTATTGTAAATGTTTTTTTTTTTTTGTTTGTTTTCTTTACTTATAAGTTAAAAAGCCAAATGCACTAATACATTCTGATCATGTATAATAATAATAATAATAATATGAAAAGCTGATTCAAATTTAGGTTAGCAGATAAAATAATGAAAAATCCCTTTGTTGTTGATTCTGTAAAGTGAGTATCCACGTCATTTACCGAAATTGCACAAAAATCACTGCATTTTGTCTCATCATTCCAAGTGCAAACCATTGGTACCTGTGCAATGTCAGGCAATCTGAGACCAACTGGTAGACATTTCTATTATATAATGAGTCATTATATAGGCTATTTAATAGAGTTCAGAGAACAAAATATTTCAAATGTCCATCCAAATCGTGGAAAAATCAAAGTATGCCTTCAATTTACTCTTAACTGGTGTACTTTAAGAGTCATTTTACCTGTACTGATATGGATGCCACTTTAAAAAAAAAAAAAAAGTATATGTACACATATTTTTCCTTCACTAGCTGAAGTATTTCTTTTCTTTTTCTTTTTTTTTTTAATCATACAACTCTGGAAGAGGAAGAAAAAACAAACAAACAGCAACTACGTGTAGTAGTCACAGGCCTTCCAACTTTGGACTCCTTAATTTTCTGTTGTTGTATGAGGTGGTTCAGGCAGACAGAGCCTCCTGATGTTCCCATCCTTCTCCACTTCCTCCCAGACAGGAGGCCCAATCCAGGCCTCTGCCCTTCCCAGAGACCAGATTCCTTTAGGCTTAGGGAGCCACAGGAGGGGCAGAAATGCAAGGATCCTACTTCCTTACTTTTCACTTCACTCCTGCTGCATCCGGCGTGAGTGCTCCTGGTGAGGAAACAGTTGCTCTCAGTTCCCCTTCCCACATCAGGAAGAGACTAGAGGCCCACAACTCTTAACATATGGTAGCCCAGGAGGGACAGACAGCTCATGGGGTGAGATGGAGGAATGTTTATTTATGTATTTATCTATTTTTAGGAGTTATCCGCAGAGTTCTCATTGCTGGTTGAGCTTGAAGACGGAGGGGTGGAGGAGGAGGAAGAGGAAGAGGAGGAGGTAAAGTTCATCCCTGATAATTCTGGAGGGTTCATGGCTGTGTTCTGTCCACTCAAGCTTTTCCTGCACACTGGACACGTGTCATGCTGGAGAGAAACAGAGGGGTAATAATTAGGGCTCGGTACTGATGGTCACAACTTCTTTTTTGGCACAGACCGAATCAGGTTGGTGCTACCGACTACTGATATGATACAACATTTGGTGCCAAAAGTTAATTACTTCAATGGTTAATCTCACATCAACTTTCAACCAATCACACAACCCATTCTGAAATGACAGCTGATTTGACTCTCTAGATCCCACTCATTCTGGCTGCACTTCTTGGAAAGTTTACTTGAAGTACACACACCTACACACACATGCTGCAGAAACAGTCAGATACATAAACATTTGAAATACCGCATGGCGGTTGTATGCCTCCACCAACCAGTAGCCAGTGGTCTGGTTTTCGCAGTGATGTACTGGGGTGGTAGTATCAAGGCTTAGAGGTCAGCAACAAGCTGTTAAGGAAGGCCAGCTAGGTGACCAGGTTGGAACTGGACAGTGTGGAGGCAGTGGCGGAGACGAGGACGAGCGTGTATATACGTATTCATTATTAAGCGGAAGCATTTGCGGAAGCATTTGTTTTGGGTTTCAGAATGGTTTTATACACAAGAAATGCAATGGAAGTTGTAGCAGAATTTGACATTTTCCAAGCCGGTTCTCTGTGCAGCTATCTTTGTAGACGTGATCATCACGTCATCATATTTGGTCCTTGTGGATGTGTGCCTTACCATAATTAAAATGTGTGTTTAGGTTTACCTAAATAGGCTATAGCCTAGTTAATATTGTTTCCCATATTAGTCTATTTTTTTTTCTAAAAGCCAGACAATATCCAAACATAGTATCTTACAATACAAGCTGCACCTGCCATAAAATAAATAATTATGTGTAGGTTAGGCTGTACTTTATTTGGTTGAGGACATCCAAGCAAAGGTCTAATGCGCCTCCCCCTTAAATAATATTTTTTGTTAAGGATCTAAATAGGTCGTTCTTAACAAGATACTAAAAAAGTGCTTCATTTCAGTGCCGCATCTTATGCATGATGACCAACTTTTCTTTTTGTGCGCAGTCCGAGCCCAACCCGGCCCGACCATTTAGCATAAATTATCGGCCCAAACCTAGCCGTACCTGACGTTCTATTTCGGGCCCCGTCGGATTCGGCCTGAAACTGAGAACTCTAGGGCCAATAGAGACCAATGAAAGTGGATCTCCCCGCTGAGCCCGACGGCACCACCCGTGAGTATCTATGAAAAACGGGTCACAAGATACAAAAGGGGGCAGGGCAAACATAGACCAATGACATAGGATCTCACCACTGAGTCCAACGGCGCCACCCGTGAGTTTCAGTTTTACCCCTCCACCCTTTCTGCAAAAACGTGTTTTGTGAGGTCACATTGACCTTGACCTTTGACCGTGGACATATCAGGCATTCCTGAGATATCGCGTGCACAAGAACGGGACGGATGTATGGACAGACAACCCGAAAACATGATGCATCCAGCCACGGCTGTGCCGTCGCAGAGGCATAAAAAAGAATCCCGGCAATAGTGCAGAGTGCAACAAGAATGGCAAGTCAGGCAACACCTTAAACCAAAGCAAGTGTACAGCACCATGCAAGTGGTGAAAAAAGGCAACAAAAGTGTTTGACCAGTCAGCCTCCACAACAACCTCATCCTCCCAGCCTTCAATACCACCACCATCCAGTATCACCAGCCCCTTTTACACAGCTTGTTCAAGGCGGGAATGTTGCGCCATTATTCCGCCTCACCGTTCTGTATAAAAAGGCACCAACACGTCGCATCGACGTTTGTGTAAAAGGGATAGCCGGCATGCCGGGGATGAGTTTTCTTTTCCTAGGATGGCGAAGGAATGTTTTGCTCTGGCCAGAAATCAAATCACTCTCACTACACGATGATAGCCTAATGGGCAATAGTGAACATTAAATACTAAACCTGCAAACACAAGACTGTTCTGACAGCACAATATTGATGTAAGTGATGGTAAGTGCCGGGGAAAAATGTTTTTAATGCATAGGTATATCAACGACAATATGAGGTTCACTAATGCCATTAAACAGGTGCCAGAATAACATATCAATTTCAAATAATTTGATCTCGCTCCGAGAGACAGCACGTTCTCACTCTAGCGCCAACCTCGTGCACTGAGAGAGAGAGAGAGAGAGCAGCTGGGAGGTATGGAGCGATGTTGTTCTCAGAAAGTGTCGCTACTAGTGGTGAGTAAATTACAGTTGTCATGTGCTGTATTTTTGTAGTTGGCTAACATTATGTACTAGCAAGCATTGTTGTGATGATGAGGAGCAACGTTAAATCATGGATGACTGCTGTATATAGCCTGTGTTGTGCGGTTGTCTGGTAGATGGATTTGGCTATGTAAGTGGAGCTACTAAGTTGCACATCAAGCTAAATAAGCTGCGGAGAGATAGAGAGAGAGATAGAGAGATAATGGAGATACGTCTCGTTGCTGCGTTTCCCATCTTCACGCGATACCCAACCCTACTAACAAACTGCTAAATTGTATCCTTCCTTTGGAGAAGAAAGGGATGGAAGGGAATGGATGGGCTTAAGGGGAGAGATGTCTCCTACCTGTTCCAGCCAGGGTACTATGCAGTCATTGTGAAACATGTGATTGCACGGAAGCTGCCTAACGTTTTCTCCAACGCTGTAATCTTCTTTACACACTGGACATTCTAGACCTGAGGCTGGAACATAGAGAACATGTTAAAAATGTTAATTTGTTCAAACAGTATGTCATGGAAAAGCCACCAATCCTGTCAAGTGACATCAAATATTTCATCAGAAAGCTAATGAGACCATTTCACTCTATGTGCAGTTTGTGAACTGACTGCAGGGAGGATACTTACCAACATGCTCCTGTGTGATTTGTACTGTAGGGAGGCTTTTTATTTTATCTCTGTCAGCAGGAGGTGGTCCTGTGTTCTCAAACTGGTTTAATAACTAGGGGAGGCAACAAAAAAGAGAAGTCAAATTATTACCTAGAAATAATGTTTGGTGGATTTTGTCTTACTATATTCCCATACAATTCATGAAATATGTTTAGAATTAAAAGTAAATAACTGAATGCAAATCAATCCATGTGTTTGTAACATTTAGAACTACAGCTTAAGATTACATAAAAAATATACCTGTGTTATAATTGCATCTAGTCCATTAGCACCCCAGGCGTAATCCATAGGGTTTGAGTGAAGAACGCCCCTTTGAGAAAGATAACTTAACATTAGATCAAAGGTTGAGAGGGAGTGATTACACACATCACATTTTCCAACCCTTTCTCTCACACACTCTCACACACACACACACACTTAGAATTTTCCAGATACTCACCAGGGCCCAACACCAATATTTGGCATTGCGGTAGGGGCAATTATTCCATTCACTAGCTGCTGGATAATTCTGCAAGATTTAAGAGAACACAAAGTATATATGTATATATAGCTATGACAGCTATGACATGTATTACAGAAGAGAAAAAGGAGAAAGATGAAATGAGAAATGAAACTACTCTGCTTGCACAGATGATGGGCCATGGAATGAGTCATGGCAGAAGCCCAGGGGGAGAGACACTACTGAGGACTAGGAGTTAGTGATACATATATATAACATTAATCAAGGGAGAGTGAACACATAAATGTCCCCACAAGTTGCTGACTGTGCTACTCACCCCTCTAAAGTGGGCACTCCCTCATGCCTCCCTGCCTGCCGCCGGGAACCATGGCGACCCCTGGGCTGCCTGGCGCCATATCGCTGCCGTGATGCCATCTCCCTTTCCCGCCGGTTCTCAGCCTCTCGGTTGTCCTCCGTTCCCAGCCCGGCCCCAAAGTCGTAGCTGTCGTCGAAGACACCCAGGGCAAACTGGCCGTAGCCCGAAGGGAATGTAAATAAGTGCTGGTCCACATTCTGCGTCAAAAAGATAAGACAAAGGTGTTTTAATCTCAACGGTGGAAAAGTAGCGGAATACTGCATTTTTCTGCTGACCACAACTGTTTATGGTCAATGGAACACTCTGGAAGGCTGAGGGTCATGTCAAGTGTTGTAGGCGTTCCAAGAATGCATGATGACATGCTTCCTTCCTCGTTTACGATGATAATACTATCATCATCATCATCATCACAGCCTCTGTGCTTCACAATGAGAAGGCTTCATACAACATGACCTGTCAGTTCTTCCAAATTACAAATATTTATACAGTATGTAACTTAATGAAGTCAACTACCCCTATTCACATGTCACAAACAAAGTAATTTCTGCTAGAGATGATGATGATGAATGAGGAAACCACGACCAGAACAAACTGAACGTTTGTGAAATATGTTACATATCATGAAGAGGAACTTGAACTATTGGGAAACTCCCATCAACAATAACGTCAATTGAGACTGTTTGGGGAAATCCTGACAGCAACATGACAAAAACATTGTTCAGCAGGATAGGAGGTCTGTGGTTAAGATGTCAGAGTGAAGACATAGGAGGAGGCCTGTGGTTAAGATGTCAGAGTGAAGACTTCACAAACCTCAAATGGCTGCTGGTTCTGTTCCCCGCTGGAGATGGTGGACATGGAGCCATTGTCAGCACTGAACAACAGTACAAAGAATTTGAAAGTTAGGCCTGAAGTTTAGTATTGTAATGGCTGATTTCATGCAATAGTGAAGTTATTTTATCACACTCAAGTCATAGGTTGACAGACACTTAGTGAATTTCTCAATTTGTGTAATAACAAACGGTAGGAAAGGAACTACTAGGTAATACATCAGGACTAGACTTTAGACACACCTTCTCTCTTCCAGCAGTTCCTCTATGAATCCTGACTCACATCTGGGACATGTGTAGTCCTGCAAACAAAATGCCAGACATTTGGAAGCAATGCTATAGCCTTGCTATTATTAGGGTTATGAAAACTGACAAAATCAAAACAATAAAAACACATAGCAATATTGGTATTAAACAATGTAGGCCTATCTAATTGCAACACCTATTGACACAGTGAAAAATATAGGCCTATAGCCTGAATAAAATAATAACATTCATTTTGTAACAGATGTTAACAGATTTGCTCCGGTTGAATATAATGAAAGATTTTCTCTGATGTGTGAGATTCTGCACAGCATCAGACTACCTTGTGGAGGAGGCAACCTGGAACACCTCTAATAGGAGGGGACCTGCTCACTCTGATAAAAATAAAAAACACTGCCCACAGCCTTCTGCCATTTATATCTTCAGCAGTCAATATTTCAATTTAGAGTTGCTGTTTTTTGTGTTACCTTTCTTTTTCCCCATTACCAGGCCTTGCTTATTAATCACCTGATGACCAAACATAACATGACAACACATTGGTTTTACTCACGTGGCCCCTAATTCTACCAGATGTAAATCCATATGGCATGCTATTACCAGCAAACTGGGGAAACCTATGGCTGATCTTTTTCATTGTGAGGGGCACCTTTACTATTCTATGACAGATCATTCCAGCTTGTGACAGGCATGCTACTGGTGTGACTTACTGAATGGCAAAGCAAGAAAGAATGCACAGTGGTATTGTTGTTGCTTACTGTAGGATCATTCAGCACAGACTACTAACGTTACATTGAAGCCTATGGCAGACTAATGTGTTCAGCTGATATTACAATTGTTAATTAAAATGTTAAGCATGATCAACAATGTAAGTTAGCTGCCGCTGTGCCTGAAGTGTAACTGTAGTTGGTCTCATCTCGAAAAACTAACTAACGTTAATGAATTGCACATTGCACAACATGGCTAACGTTAACGTTACCTTTTGACAACTCGGCATGCATGCATGCAGTACCATATACCATTAACTTGTTCACTGCTAGGATGCGGAATCAACGCAATATACAAGTGTCAAGGCTATGCAGGTTTTATATACTCGTGGGCCGGCTATGCTAACGTTAGTAGCTGTAACGTAAGCTAGGCAGCTAACGTTAGCTACCGATAGCATTCAAGCTATTAACAGATAGACTCGTAGGGGCAAGCTGGCTAACATTAGCTGGCTAACAGTTAGCTATAGTGCTGCACGCGTCTCCTCAATAATTTATCCCATTTCTCTTTCATCACACTGTCTCAGTCCTTACATTCTGTCCATGTTACTTACAGGGAGACGAGGGCTAATCTCTGCTGAACATCTGTGACAGAAGAACCGGCTGGGCCATGGAGGTGCTTCAGCCATCTTTAGCTAGAAAACTGTTGAGGGAAAGAGACTACGGGATACTGAAAAGGACAATACTAATCGCAATCTAGAATATACGACGCGCTTCATTATGCGTTCACTGTGAATGAGGGGAAATATTGCTCGATCATTGATGATAACGTTACGTTATATTCAACGATCAGTATTCGACTCTACGTATTCACTATCATTAAACTGAACAAACACTGAACATTGATCTATGTAATGCTAGATAGTGAAACAGGTTACATTTTGTGGAGTATGGTAACATGTTACAGAAATAGTATAACTGGAAATCGAAATACATTTCGAGGAAAAAAAGTAAACATTGTAGACTACTGCTTTACATTCCACTCCAGAGTAACCTAATAAATTGCTGCTTTATACAATATCGCCACATGGTGGTGCCTTTGTGTATCAAGTGTTGTGGATGGATGGAGGGACACTATGCTTACGTTTTCTCCAGTGGCCTACTGTAGCCTACCGACTGGTGTTTTGTATACTGTAGGCTACATTTCTCACTTGTGAGTGTAACCTCTTTACTGTAAGATACCAGTCTTGTAACGTCACAACGATCATTCTGCATTATGCCTATTAGGCTGTGTCTTGGAGAGACAGGAACAGGTTTGAAGTCCCCTGTGCCATCAAGTGCTGTTTTAAAATACTCACTTGTTGCCATTGTGATATCACAGCTCAGAAGCTTGTGTGAATGTCAGTACAGACGCATTGATCCTGCACACAGCACTTCATATTGCACATATTTTATATATGATTCTTTTCCAACAGACACTGGGCTGAAATCTACTTCGGTGCCTAGCCTAGGTGGACTTGGTGTAATTGTTTTTTATTTTAACCTTAATTTACCCAGGGAAGATTTGCAGAGAAAATGCTCTTTCTCAGAAACGCCCTGCTACATACTCACACCTGAGAGATGCCAAGTACAACCATAGCCTTTATATTGCTGGCCACTGAGCAGCTCCACTGGAGCAGTTGGAGATTCAGTGCCTTGCTAAAAGCATGTATTTCCCCCAACCGGGTTTCCCTTTCGATCTGGGATTAGAACCGGTGACCTTCTGACCACAAGCTGGCTCCTCTAACCTTAAGGCCACTGCTGCCTTTCTTTAGATTTTAAATGTATTATACTATTTGATTATCAATAAGCTATGTATCAAGACAAGACAGATTGTTATTCCTGATTGAATAAAGGGACAACATAGCTTTGAAACTTTATATCAAGTTTCATATCTTAGAGATAAAATGGTGAACGTTATCATTATTAACATGGGAAAGTCATCATCTCTTGTTGACTGAGGATCAACTACCCAGGTGGTCCTGAGGTAGCGTTGTGAAGACCTGCAAAATGACTTATGTAAGATGATTGATAGTCACTGTTTGGGACCTCAGGAATGTTTTTTTTTTCTATTTGTTTGTTTGTTTGTTTATTTTTTTATTTTGTATTTTTTAGATGGGTAAAGTATATTTATTTTTATATTTCACTTTTTCACAGGTAACTTTAATGTTATCTCCAGAGGGCGGTAGTAGTGCTGATTTATGGCTGGCTGTGGCAGGTTTGTAAGATAGGCCTCCAGTATGCAGGGGTATTGAGTTTACTGTGCTACCTTGAAAAATCTCTGTGGTACTTGGCACCACATGTTGAAAATAAGTAGGAGTTCCCATCTGACTGTCCCACAGCCAATCACAGCTCTCATGCCTTCTGGCCTGATTTGATGTATAATTTCATGCTTCCATGTAGAATAGCCCTTGACTATTTAGAGTATTTATTTTCAACAAAGACATCTGTAACCAACTTCCCTTGGTTATGGTGTAGAACAGAGACAGAATGCATTAGAAAATAAATAACAGGAGGAGAGTACCAATTTGGCAAAGCACCAATGTGGTTTATTGGCCTATTGATTTGGATGAAAGATATGTTTCATATGTTATTGCCAATGCCAATATATTGGTGGGTTAATGTAAATATCTCAAAAGCCATCATTATGTAAAAAGAAAAAAAATAAGTAAAAATAATTCAATAAACCATTCTCGGTATATGGTGTAAAATAAGAATTTGTGAAAGTCTGTAACAATGCAACAACTGTTTCCTTTTCCAACCTGGAACACATCACAACAATATGATTAGCCATAATGAGAAAGGATGTTTCCTCAAAGCAGGGGCCACATTGTAACCTAGTTATGTCCTATCGTCCTCTAGCCCTGTGTTGTGTCTGATCTGGCTCTGTGGGAGCAGGAGGGACACGGCTGTCCCATGGGCTGAGATTAGAGAGAGTCTGATAGCACCGAGGTCTGCTATGTCTGCCTGGCTGAGGTAAGCTATTGTCTCCCTGCACCCAGTGCGTCACCACCGTCCCTGTCGAATGTTCATTGTGGCAATCCAATCTGGGGAGTGAGTGACTGTGGGGCACACAAGGGTCAGAGACAGGTCATGTGAGCAGCAGAAAACAACTCTGCCAGACTGACTGTGAGTACCCTCCACAGCACGCAGATCAGGTCACTGCAAATCTGAACCAAAAACAGCGCCCCCCTGGGAAGTTCTTTGGATTAAGTTCCATTGTTGGAAAACAATATTATTGAGGCATAATAGTGTAATACTTGTATACTGTGCACTGTGCACTATGTCTCTCTGTGATTTAGATGGGACTACTTATAGAGAAATTTTTTAGAAGCCTATCTGATTTGTCACAAACTGGGAGTAATTTCATTCACCCAAAAAGACCTTGCACCAATGTGTTGGGTTTTTATCTAGCCTATTGGAGGAAGAAAATGTTAGTATTTGTTAGCGTCATGCTATGCTAGTGGAAGTCAATGGGGTGCATGAAGCATTCTAAATTCTGTTGCTAAGCAATTTTTATTATTTAGCAAAGTTGTATACCCTCCACTGACAACTACTAATATGCGTAGCATGACATTAACAAATATGCTTAAAATTTTCTGCTTATAGTATCTCAAACCAAAACACTGATTGAATATGGCTGCCTCCATTAATGATGACACTCACTCCTGATCTACGTCACAATGCAAAGCGTCTAATTCATATTCTCATTTGCTGTTAGCTAGCAATAGTACTTTATTTTTTATAAATATGGTTGAGGGGAGGGGTAGCCTCATGGGTAGCCTACTCAAAATCGAATTGTATTGGCCAATTTTTTTTGTGTTCACCCTCAAGTGCAGAGTGCTTTTTCCAGGAAGAGAAAACAATGAATTTCCTTAAACTAAAATAAAAAGGAAATCATTTTTTGGCACATAGTAATAAATAGATGAGAACTAGGAGCAGACATAAGGGGTAAAATGGAGGAAGAAAAATAATTTTTCATTTCATGCGATCTTTAACACTAGTGTTCGCTGTAACATTTGGTAACTGACATAGCAGCTCTAACCTTTGGTAGTAAATGTTAGCACTAATGATTGCTTGCAGCAAAAGAGGATGCTAGATGCTTTGCATTGTGGGACACATGGACAATTTGTGATGACACCATTAATGTGACAAACCAGATGAAAATGTGACCCATCCATTTAATACACAGGATAATGCACCACTCAATATGTGTTCTCTCGCAGCAGTTTTAAGACAGTAAGAATTTAATTTAATACAGCACACATATACACACACACATGCACACACACACACACACACAAACAAATGCTCGCTCACTCACTCAGAATAGCTATTAGAGATTACAATATTTGTTGTTAATGTAGTATAATTTTATTGCACTTAATAGTAGCCTCTATTATATTACTACACAAGGCATAAGAGGCATGATAAAGCACAACAGGCCATGTAGCAGGCAGACATGCTGCAAAGACCACTGCTGCTCCTGTCACCCTGTAGAGCTGTTCCAGACACTCCAGCCGGGAATACCCTGCAGTTCCGCTGGGCCCCCAGATCACACACACATTCACACAAATGGTTACATGCGCACCGTGCATGCACACACACACACACACACACACACACACACACACACACACACACACACACACAAACATACACAACACACTCACACACACACAGCAATAACAGCCGCCTGCTAGTACTTCCTGGGCCTCTTAGTCATGCGTCAGTTGTTTTCAGTCCCGCCCATGGAGGA
>OMKL01000098.1:4768-18365 GCA_900302295.1 Parasudis fraserbrunneri
CCACTCTCTCCTAAAGGTAGAAATCAGAGAGAGAACGCTCCAATCGGTGATGTCACTGGGATGTAAAATGTGAGGCTGCTCCATAGACAATGAATGGGGCACTGACTTTGTGGAGCCATAAAATCTGAAAATCCGAAAATCCCCGATCTTGGGGCCCTGGGAAGTAATTTCCACTATTTGCCCCACTTGCACTGCTTTCACCCAAATGAGGTTTAATGTTGCTAACTTGGCAGACCAAACCATTTGACTGGACTGGGGGCATGGTCTACAGACGTCATTAAGGATTGGAGGGATATACACTTTGCTGTCATCTGCCGACAGCATAAGTCTAAAGTGTTATGATACATGATGTCATAAGTCATTATGAAAAAGCTTTATAATGTGCATTGGTATATTCCTATGTTTCTCATCTAAACACAATTTTTAAAATACCTGGAATGCATTATGATTGCATGTTAATGTGTTGTAAGTATATGATTATAAAGCATTATAGACACAGGCTTCATAGAAAGTGTTACCAAAACATCTTACCAAAACTCTTTGCGGGAGCAGTTGGCTCCGTTTGATGGGAAGCCTCTTTTAACAATGACATCACATCCTGCCGAGCAGTTGGAAGGTCCTCATAATCAGTGATTGAAAGGGCATAATCAGGTTTGTGAGATATTGTTTGTAGTTCTAGGGTGTCTGCTTCTGCTGTTCCAACAGCAATTGAAATGACACCAATCTCTCTAAGTTTTGTTGCAGGGATTCTTATGTCATCTCCAGATCTTCCACCACTCAGCAGTATGAGTATCTGCGAAACTTGGTCTAGGCGTCTGCCTCCAGAGGCCGGAGTAAAGACACTGTCCGTCACATATTGGAGAGCTGCTCCAATGTTGTGGGGATATCCCCCTTTGTGACGCAGACCTCTTATTGCATCAAGAACCTCATCTTTTGTAGAGTGAGAGTTTAAATTGAAATTGATTTCTACTGTGTCACTGTACTGGACTACAGACACATGATCTTTCTTGACATCAACATCTAGGTTCTCCACTATTTTCTGCACAAAGTCTTGAATATCTGGGAATCGTCTCCGGGATTCATCAGAGCCATCAAGTAAAAAGACTATGTCTCTTCTGTTGTCATCTGTGGCAACATAAGTCATACAAATGATTTATTGATGAAATTCTAGAAGCAGTCTTTTACTTATTAATGTACAGTATGATGTGATTATGAAAGTCTTACCAAACACTGCTGGCATGTTAGTGGGCATTTCAACTTTTCCAATTGCTGAGATTATTTCCTGTTGAATGTCAGAGAGATCATTCAAATCTGCAGCAACAAAAGCATGACTGGGTTGATGTGAAATGGTTTGAACCTCAAGTGTATCAGCATTCCTTATGCCCACCACAAATGCCATCACACCAGTTCCTTTCAAGTTTGTGACAGCATCTCTGACATCATCACTGGACCGCCCCCCAGTCAACAGAATCAGTATCTGAGGGACACCTTCTTGGCTCCTACTTCCACCAGAGGCTGTAAAAATATTATCCATGACATACCGGAGTGCTGCTCCAGTATTGAGGGGTCTCCCTCCTTTATGCCTCAGACCCCGTATAGTGTCAACAACATCTTGTTGTGTTTTGTATGTATTCAGATAAAATTGGACAGATTGATCTCTGCTGTACTGAACCACTGAGACACGATCTTTGTTCTCATCCACATTGAGTTTCTCCACAACTCTTTGAACAAAGTCAAGCATGACCTTAAATGCATCCCATGTTTCATCAGAGCCATCCAGTAAAAACACAACATCACGTGGAATGGATTCCATGCTTTCTATCGATTCTAGTGCATAGATAGGGATAATGCTAAATTAGTTACATATTGACTCTTAAAATAAAGAATAATGACTGAATAGAACCAAAATGCAACAACACACACATATGCATTACACATTAGAAGGCAAGAAGGGAGGATGACAGAACAAGGTAAATAAATCTTACCCGATACAGTCTGTGGATGAAGTCTTGGCTGACGAGGAACTCTTTTCACAAATGACAAAAGTTGTTGGTGTATGTTCCCAAGCTCATCAAACCCAGGGACAGAGAAAGCATAGGATGGGATATGTGCAATCATTTGGAGCTGTAGTATGTCTGCATTCCTTGACCCAATACTGAATGGAACAACTCTGTCCAGTTTTAGAGCTGCGGCAGCACTTGCAACATCATCTTGAGATCTCCCCCCACTCAACAGAATCAATATCTGAGGCACACCTTCCTGACGTCGACTCCCAGAGGAGTCAGTAAAGACATTATTCCTCACATAGTCAAGGGCTGCCCCAGTGTTGAGGGGTCTGCCTCCTTTATGCTGTAGTTGCCGGATAGAGCTAAGAACGTCTCGTTTTTCTGTGTATGTGTTCAGATTGAAATGGGTCTGTGGATCTCTGCTGTGCTGGACCACAGAGATGCGATCATTGCTCTCCCCAACATTGAGTGCCTCTACCACTCTTTGGACAAAGTCACGCATGGCTGGGAATCCACTCCTAGTGTCATCTGACCCATCCAAAAGAAACACTATGTCTCTTTGGGCAGCATCTAATTCAACTAGGGGGGGGAAAATGGGAAGGGTCTGTTTAAGAATAATTTATTTAATAAAATAACATTTTCCTATGAGCCTACAAAATTATTATAAACATTCTGCAGTGTGTGAATCTTTGACTGTAACAGCTTGAATCCCATGCTGATATAGCATCTATAGAAATAGAAAGATTTGTACTAATTCATGCAAAGAAAATGGAAATGTGGTCTTAAATACCAAAACATTTAAAAGTGTAGGCAGATAATTATTGAAATGCCTGGGGGAAAAAATGGAGACATGGACAAAACCTCACTGAATGAAAGGAGGTGAAAGGGTTGTATGAAACAGATAATATTCTATTGTAAATTAAATTCAGTCAATGATATAATTATCATTGGCCCAAGGAAGAGCTTAAGATGAAAAAGTAGGGACATCCGTTGATGTCAAGCAGCAAAGAAAAGAGTTCTTCTTGATGTCAAGAAGTCAAGGAAAAAGTCTCCATTACAGAAGAAATGGCATGTGTGCCAATACAGATTTTAAAGATGAAAACACATTCACAGGATTCGACCAGAAGCTGGCCTCTCGTAAATTCAGACAGTTTTACGGAAAATGAAACTGATCGACCGATTTTCTTCAAAGGATGATACAGTTTCACGGGAATGCAAAGTGTTTGAGACCAACTGCTAAGCGATATGCATGGCATCTCAGGGCATCTTGATTTTAAATGTTAAGTAATTGACAGTTCTTACCAACAATAGTGGGGGGCTCAATTTCCATTTTTGATTGGACAAAGGCAAGGATCTCCGGTTGTATGGACAAGAGTTCACCAAAGACAGGCAAGTTGAAAAGAAATCTGGAGGAAAAAGCAATTTTCTGAAGCTCCTCCGCCTTCGCATTTTTCATTCCAATGGCAAAAGATAGAACCCCAAGGTGTTTCAGATCAGATGCTGCCTCTGCAACATCATCATTAGATTCTCCTCCAGTTAGCAAAAACAGAATCTGTGGAACCCCCTCTAAGCGTCTACCCCCAGCTGAGGCAGTGAAAACACTGTCTCTAACAAACTGGAGAGCAATCCCGGTGTTGCGAGATCTTCCTCCTTTATGACGAAGACTTCTCACGGCATAGATAATTGCCCTTTTGGATTTGTGAGTGTTTAAGCTGAAGTACGCTGTAGCATCCTCACTATAATACACAACGGCCACTCGAACATTATCACCATCAATATCTAGTTCTTCCACCATTCTTCGGATGAACTCACGAATGGCTGGCAGTCCGTTTCTGGAGTCATCTGAACCGTCAAGGAGAAACACTATGTCCCTTCTGTTGGCCCCCGTGTCAGCTAGGTGATAGATAAGAGATGGACTGATGGTTTTAAGAAGTATTAAATGTGTTTAAATATAAACTTAACTTTCAGAAACAGATGCTACACTCATGCATGTATATCTGCATGGGCGATATGTGCATGAGTGAGTGACGAGCTTGAATATTGAGTTTATGGAGCCGGACTACTGCTCAGAAAGTATAATTTCAAGCAGAACTGTTATAGAACCATCTTTTCATCAAAAGATGTCAAGGTATCATGGTGAAAGAAAAAAAGGAGTGGAAAAGATAGAAAGGTTCCACTACTGAAAATGAAACTGAAGAGAGCAGCATTCAAAATAAAATAAAATAAAATGTTCTAGTCAAAAGTCATGCTACATAATACAGGTAACACAACTGAAATGTGGCCTTAATAAGTACTCGCTCAGCCTATATTTGAAGCGTGAGAAATGTGAGAATTTATCATGCTGAATATTCTGGAGAAAAAGAATATTCTGGAGAAGAATGCTGAGTATTCTGAGGAGAAAGAATATTGTATGCCACTTCTTAGCATACTCATGTTGAATTTTAAATCCTTACCTGCCAACTCATGGATTCCAGAAGTCATAGGTTCCTCTGTGTCATTTGACATGCGTAGTGTAGCAACAAGCTGTGACTGGATAGAGGGTAACTCAGCGAGATCATTGACCCGATATACAAAACCAGGTTTGAAGGCAATAGTTTCCATCTCTGAGAGACTGGCGTCTCCCACTCCAACACTTATTGACATAATTTCACGATCTTTAAGAGCCACAGCTGGGCCTTTCACATCATCTCTGGACTGCTTGCTACTTAGAAGAATTAGCATCTGGGGTACACCTTCTAGTCGTCTACTCCCCGTGGAGGAGGTGAAGACATTGTGCCTCACAAACTGGAGAGCTGCCCCAGTGTTCAGATTCCTTCCACCCTTGTGCCTTAAGTTACTTATGGCACTGATAACAGCATCCTTTGTTCTGTGGGAACTCAGATAGAAATTCGCCTCAGGCTTATCAGCATACTGAACCACAGAAACTCTGTCTTTGTTCTCATCCACAGAGAGTCTCTCCACTACACTTTTAACAAAGTCTTGCATTGCTGGGAATCCAATTCTTGTGCCATCAGAGCCATCCAGTAGGAATACAATATCTCTTTTTACAGCATCACCATGTACTAAGACACAACAAATGAACTGCATTTAGAGATAAACCCATCATGGTGCAGTGCCAAAAGCATTAGTTAGAGCATTTTCCTTTGCGAATGAGTTAATACAACAAACAGCACAAAAACATGTATTTTTCTTACCTTGCTGTAGGACCACTTGTAGCTGATCCCTGGGAAGGCTCACATAGGTATTGAGCTTTTGTGGGACAGTGGCAAGCTCACTGAATTCCTTCACGTTGAAGGCAAAGGAGGGGTTGTGTGAAATGGCCGCAATCTGCTTTGGGTCTGCATCCTTAACACCAACACCAAATGGTACCACTCCATCAGTCTTTAGGGCTCCAGCAGGGTCCTTCACGTTATCCCTTGACCTGCTTCCAGTCAAAACAATCAGAAACTGGGGGACATTTTGTCCAGCCCGGCTGCCATGCCTTTCAGATAAGATGGTGTCCTTCATGAATGTCAAGGCAGATCCTGTGTTTAAACTACGCCCACCAGCCAGAGACAGCCCATTGACAGCTCTTATTACCTCCTCTTTGTTCTGGTAAGTGTTAAGATAGAAATTAGGGGTTGGCCTTTCACTGTGTTGGACCACTGAAATCCGTACTCTGTCAATTCCAATATCAAGTGGCTCAATGACTTTGATGATAAAATCCCGGATGTAGGGGAAATCTGCTCGGACACTGTCTGTACCATCAATCAGGAAGGCAACATCTCTCTCACCTCCGGCAACAACTGAAAGAAACAAAATAAAATCAATATTTAATATTGTAAGATGTACAATCAGTATTTACAGTATATCAGTGTTTTAATTATAGTATATGTGGTAACTTGAAGATCCAGTACAATGATTTTTTAATTCAGCTGTAAATTGCTCATTGTGGAATATTAATGTCATGAGTATCAGTTTTTCAGCTTCTGTATCATTTGATTTGTTATATGTAACTGTTTTAGTGCACATTCGCTGAGCACAGCCAACTCTCAGTGGGTTGAGGGGGCGTGGCCTACTTTTCATTGAAAGGAGACCAGTATGATCAATTACTATGGGAGATTAACATTGGCTAACCTGTGCTACCAGGTGATGAATAAATTGTTACAGTCACTGTGGATGTTTTTGAACCTCTAAAATAAACTAAATTGTAGCAAACTAGTTTCATTACTTATTTGTGGACTAGCTAGTTGATATCCTTTACAACTACTGAAAACTGACAGACTGACTGAAGGGCCAATCAGGTAATCAGAGTACATTATGTAATATCATTCAGGAAGCAGATTGGATATCTGAAATGGCTCGATTTTGTTGATATCCAGGGGATAGAGATCAAAGGGCTTTAGTCAGTCAACAACAACAACAACAACAACAACAGTTTCAACATTTTGGGTAATGTTACATCAACATCATTTCTGTAAAGAAAATGCAATGAGATTGAAAAATAAGATTTTTATTGTACTGAATCTTTAAGTTTCAAATTAGGACAACACATGTTGCTGTTTCATTGAAGACAGAAATACAAATCTCACCAGTTTCCTCTATGGTTTCTCCAACAGTCACGTCTGTATCGCCGACCACTGTAATTAGTGGGGTTATGATATGTTGAGCAACGTCTGGCAAGCTAGAGAAGCTCACTTCATGGTAAGCCAAGTTTGGAACAAAAGCCACTGTCCTCAGTAACGATTCGTCAGCCTGGCCAGCACTGACTGTGAAGGTCAGGACACCAGCCAGAGCCACTTTGTCCGCTACTCTTTTAACCTCATCCTGGGCTGGGCCACCAGTGATCAGAACCAATACCTGTTGGACACCTTGCCTCCTTCGTGACCCAGATGAAGGTTGGAACATGTTAGCTAGGGCATAATCCATGGCAGCTCCGGTATTCACCACTGAACCTCCAGTCAGCCTGAGTTGAGAGATGCTGTCCAGAACATCTTGCCTGGTGCTGTGAGTGTTCAGATAGAACTCAATTCTTGGGCTTTCAGCGAACTGCATGAGGCCAATTCGCACCCTGTCTGGCTGCACATCGAGTTGGTTGACCACATTCTTGATGAAGTCCTGCACATATGGGAGGTTGGCACTACCGACGTAGCTGGAGCCATCCACAAGGAAGACGATGTCTCGGATCACTCTTTGCGTATGTACTGTAGTTATCTCCACCACTATGAGGAAAAACACAAAAGGAAAAAAAAATTACCCTCACTGTAATATTATAATTTTTTTTTGTTTAAGGTCACATAACATGTAATACAATTTATACGTTTGAGTGAAATCTTGTAAGCTCAACTCATTTGTGCAGCAGGTGTAACTGCATGGGCTTAAATCTCTTTCCTGTCTCTCTTAGTACATTGTAATAAGAGTTAAAGGGATAGTTAAGATTTTTGGACATTAAGTGGTATGAAATACTTGCTAATAGTTTAGTTGATCAATGCCATTAGCTTCCTCACTGAGTCCCATGGTCGGAGTCCTGGCCTGGTTCTGAGCAAACCGGGAAGCTTCAAACAGGCAGCAAATGGGGTCATGAGACAAAAAAGTGTTAATCCACACTATAACATGCAGGCAAAAGTTTTAACCATCCACAACTCAAAACCATGGGCCTAGCTTATTTCCTATGCTTGATTTGTGTGGGAACAAGTTCTAGTGCGTAGTAACTGCATCACACTGGCACTAGTTCCGACATCATGTCGCTCTGAAGCATAGGAAATATGTGAGGCCCATGGTTTTGTGTTGTGGATGGTAAAAACCTTTGCCTGCATGTTATGGTGTGGATTAACACTTTTTTGTCTTGTGACCCTATTTGTCTGAAGCTGAACTCCAACCAGGGGACTCATTTAGTAAGCTAATGGCATTGCATCAACTAAAATAGTAGCAAGCTACCACTTAATGTCCAAAATACTTCATGAGGGAATACTTACCTCTCTCCTTTAAAGGTATCCAATGGAGGTTTCTTGTAAACAGCTCGTTTTTGATTATATTCACATTTCCACCCAAATAGAATGAGTTTTCTATTGTTGTTCTATAGTCTACAAGCTGAATAAATGTCCTACCCCATCTAACCTCTGCAAAGTCCATTTTCGCCGTTTTCTTTGCTCTCACCATGTTTATATCCCATCCGTGTTAAGTTTCACTTTCGGTTTTGGCGAAATTGTAATGAGTCTGACCTCCTTTGATTGACAGGCAGTTAGCTTGTTCGATTTCAAGGAAGATCGTGTAGACCAATCAATTTCAAGCACAAGAACATGTTTATGCACTCTTTATGTTTTCTACATCACCCCCGCGCTCGTGGCATGTTTGTGCATCCTCGTGCGTGTGCGTGATACACAATTTTCGGGGACCCCTTTTCTCCTACTGTGCGCTATAGAGCCAATTTCATCAACCAGTGGTCAAAAACTCCCTTGGATACCTTTAAGAAAAGTATATTTTAGAGTTTCTTACACATATCCCAAACAATGTCTTTGCTTTTAGAGTTATTGACAGTTTGTTATCCGAGTGATGCAATGCGGACACTAAACCCTTGTTTTGCTTGTTACATAATTACCAATATACAGGATATAATTATGTAATTATCCCCTTTTCCCCAAGGCTCAACAATAGATTCTGGCTTTCTAGATCTACCCCCTGGGCCTCTATACCCATACCTGACACTGCTAAAATACACTACCCTACGCTACCTCATAAATGCCTGACAAACCTGGGCCCCATGATGTGGACTCCGAGTGCCAACAATGCTAACTCTACGATGCAAAGGCTACAAACAATTATTATGTAAGCAGAAATGTACCAAACATCCTGCATTGCCAACTTCATTAGACCTAGGCCCCATTTATGCACACTCCAGATATTAACAATGGCGACGCTACAATACATTACCTGTCTTACGGAATACTACTCTGTAGCCAAAAGAAATACACTACTTGTGTGACCATCAGCACACATATTTAACACACGTAGCCATGTGAACACGAATCATGACCCTATATGCTACAAAGGGTTTGTACATAGAGTTGTGGGCCTGTGTGATTGGAAAACAGTCATGGCAACTTCCAAGATATGCCACAGGACACTCTATTTATTCCAGTTTTCTCCCAAAACACACCACGTACAGTCCAAATTTTAGTCCCTTATGAAATGTTTGTTGACAAGCTCTGCATTTTCTTGACCACACACCTACTAAACTTGGCATACGCATAGCACGGCCAAGACACCTGGCGAGACATTCGCCCTCGCAACTTCGCTGACTGCGTGCACCTTCACTGACTACAGTAGAGAGCAGAATCGCATGCAGTCAATGAAGCTCGAGAGCAAACGTCTCGCAAAAAAGTTTAGTAGAAGCTTGTGTCATGAAAACGCAGAGCTCATGAACAAAAAAATCATAATGGAATAAAAATGCTTCTGGAAAAGGAGGCTTTGGACATGAAGATTTGGATAGATAAAGTGCCGTCAGGCATGTCTTGAAGTTGCCATGACCATTTTCCAATCACACAGGCCCACGACCATATACATATACAATCCCACTGTAGCATACAGATTTGTGTTCACATGGCTATAACACACCCAATTAATCTCTATGTCAAACTCACTATTGCCAAAGGTACAAGCTAAAGCTAGAGCTACAATGCTAAGGCTACAAACAATCCTGATGTAACAAAATGTAACAAGAGGAGCCAGTAAGAGTAAGACAACACTTATAGTTTACTTACAACAATGGCTTTGCCCTCTAGTTCTAGTCAAGCACTTGAGAAGTTGCCACCAGCACTTAAAAATAAGCGCTGGGCATAGAGATACATAGTGAGTGCTCCCTATTTACACAATACAGCCAAAGTGTTCCCACTGCTACCGTGCCACCACCGTGCTACCGGAAAATTTAGAAAACAGTTTTCTACCCAGAGGACAATACTGCTTCTAACTAATTTGAGATTGAGTTGTTGTTTGTGATATTTTCTGACTCATTTCTCTGTGTAATTACTTCACCTTTACCCCCCTAAAGCTTTAGATTTCCCCATTGTCTGCATAAGGGCAAGTGCATTCCATTTCAATCTCCCGCTCCCCCTCGTGCCCTGCCCACTGCTCTGCAAGTGGCCACTTGCATGACATACAGTGCTATGCATTACCAAGGGCTGAGGAAAGTCAGGGAGGGCATGGCAAATTATTGATGAAACATAGCCAGGGGCAGCCATACTGCATGCCACATCTGCCACAGGACCCAGTGAGAGATGTCTTTCCTGGTGCCTGATCAGAATTCACCAAGGATATAGAGGGTAGCACTACACCAAGAAACCAAGTAATAAACTTTACTGTATCATACAACTGCTGTGTTATGGATACCTCAAGAACTACACAAAGTGTCATAGGATTGACTATTTACCTATTACCTGTCCTAGGAAATTAATGCACCCTACCCTTTGGAATTAAAGCTGAAGCAAAGAAATGAAAGAAATTAAGTCATCCTATCCTATGAAAATGTAGGACACAGCAGATATAAGTTGCACAGGTCTGTTTATCAGTCCAGACAATAGCGTTGAATCTGCCAAGCTAACCTAAAGCACTGCTAAACCCTGCTGGCTTGAATGGCAGCTCCATATTGGATGCTATGACAAGCTCACCTGTCCAGCCATCCACATTTTATCTGCAAATGATAGACATGGCCATTCACCATACTGTTTGGAATTAAAGCACCTATCTTAACTACTTTGGACCCCAGACTATGTTTCTCCTTCTCATCCAGATCCACCAGCTAGCCGCGTCTTCTGACATAGCTTTCATTGCATGTCATAGGCTCTGCCCATGGATACCTAGTACCCGAAACAATGCAGTAACAAAACTTTTACATCTATCCTCGATGTGGCGCAGCCTAGCCTTACTACTCTACTACTATCTCCTGCTAACCCAGCATGCCTTAGCTTCTTCCTTTCATATGCTTTGGTCAAGCGACCTTGGGTCTAAGAAAGGCGCTATATAAATCCAAGTTATTATTATTATTATTTGTCAACTGCTTTCTCCCTTGGCACTGTGAACAGTTGAGTAAATGATGATCAGTCAATCATGTCTACACTTGTTGTGATGTTGGATCTTTACCTGGCTCGGTGGGTCCCTCTGTCACCACAACACCCGTCAGAGTGGAAAGCGGAGAAACAATTTGCTTGGGGTTGCGAAGCAACATGCGGAAGTCCTTCAGCATGTAGACTAAGTTCTCATCGAAGGCAATCCGCTTCAGCTCCTGCTCATCAGCAGCCTTGGAACCTGCAGCCAGGGTCAGGACCCCCATGCGCTGCAGTGCCTCGGCAGCCTGATCCACACTGTCGCTGGATTTCTTACTGGTCATCAGTAGCATCAGCTGGGGCACACCCTGCTGAATACGGCTGCCTTTGTCAGCCCGCAGCATGTTGGTCCGCACAAAGTCCAGGGCTGCGCCGATGTTGACTGTCTGGCCAGGTCTAGGCTTGATTTTGCCCAGAGCGGCAGTTATGTCCTCCCGGGTACCGTAGGAGTTCAGATCCATCTCCAGCCGAGGGGTGCTGCTGAATTGGGCCACACCTACTTGCACTTGGTCTGCTCCAATCGGCATGGCGTCAACAAACCTCTTGATGAACTCGCGCATGGAGTTGATAACTGCAGTGCCCATAGTACTGTCAAGGAGGAATATGATGTCTCTTTGTCCAACTGCCAAGGCTGAAAAACAAAAGTGCATTATTGTGAGAATTAATGTTGTGATGTAATGTGACATCTATTGGAACTACAGAATAAAATATTCAGCTAATGATATTATTTAATAATCAAGAGTCAAAATTTAAATGGGGAAAAAGTATTCAAAAAGAAATGTAGAAGTCCAAAAATGTGCCAAATTAACCCTTTGAGGTGTACCGAACCGTTGTGATTATAATTTTTAGAATTGAACATCCTAACAATTATGATACAATGGTGACTGATGATTAAAAGCTATAGAGTTCTAGAATTCCAAGACTTAATTCTGAAGAAACATTAGAGAAAACTCACTCGCCAAAGGGTTAAAAAGAAAATGTTAGAATGTACTTTAGGTAGATAGATAGATAGATAGATCAATGGATCGATAGATAGGCAGTCAGTCCATCAATATAATCTAGAGAGAAGGACCATATTGCTCTTTGTCCATGTAATAATGCAGTCATTTTGTAATTTTCATAATTAATAACTCTGGTCATATAGATTTTCTGATTATTTTGATTTAAATTATTTTCATTCTGCACAGGGCATTGGAATTGAATTATGAATGAGTTAAACTCCAGCAGATTGATTTGTTATTCAATATGATCATAATACTATTGTATTTTAGTTACTTAGTTAGTTAGCCTATATTAGCCTACAACCATAATCTAGGTTTTAAGAGACATTGTTTTATGGCAAAACCTCTATGAAAATTGTATTGCTTCAATGGGCTTCTGCTGCACATGAGCAATTAAAGGGATGATAGGTTTTGTTGAAATTTTCAAATTCAACAGAGTTAGCCTCCCCAGAGTGCCGACAGCATATTACACAGCATATTACAAGAAAAGAGCAATTTCATGCTGAGTATGACAAATTCTTACCTTCCACGTTACAACATTCACTCTGATCTGTCTCACATGGCTTTGTGTTTTTTTGGCAAGCAATACTCCCCTTCCACAACCATCATCCCACCACCCATTTTGCAGAGAGGTTACATACCTTCTGTGAACTCATTCTGAACGACAATGGTGCGCTGGGCCACCCCGTTAATGTATGGTAGCAGCTGGTCACCTATGCCTGCCACTGATATGAAATCCGGGGCCGACAGAACAAAACTTTTGTCTGTGGCAACTGTCTCCAGATCACTGGTGGCAGTGCCACCGATCACCACGCCAAACGTGAGAACATTGGCCTGCTTAAGGGCCCTGTCACCCGCACCAGTATCGTCGGTGGTCGGCCCAGCACTGATTACCACCACGGCCTGGGGCACACCCTCCTCCGCCCTGCCCCCGGACGTCTGGCTCAAAAGGCTCTCGGCCACTTCCTCCAAGGCCGCCCCCAGGTTAGATTCATCGCCCCCTGTGAAGGAGAGTTCTTTCACAGCATCCAGGACGGCAGTTTTGCTCTGATAGCTATTTAGATAGAACTGAATCTCTGGGTCGACACTGTACAGGGCCAAGGCCACCCGAATAGTGTCCCTGCCCACGTCAAGGCCCTGAATTATTCTCAAAGCCAAATCACGCACAAGGGGGAAGTTTGCTGCTCCAACGTTCTCTGATCCATCAATTAAGAGTACTAGGTCAGCTGACTCTTGCGCTTTAAGGGGAGAGAGAAAGAGACAAAACAGAACAACGCAACATGTGAAAGCGTTAAAACAGACAAAAAGAGACAAAAAACACAACATGCTGGCACATCATGTGAAAAGTAACATTCATGGTGAATTCAATCCATCATAAAAACATCACAAGATTACATCATACTGCATGTAGGCTGAACCAAGGATGTATATATATATATATATATAATATATATATATATATATATACACACGCACACACCCACACCCACACACACACACACATTACGGGATA
>OMKL01000099.1:9162-23385 GCA_900302295.1 Parasudis fraserbrunneri
TTTTATACCTTTCCTAACTGCATTTGCTGCCTGCCTTACACTGTTTTTCATATTATTGATGTAAAGCACTTTGAGCTACAAACCTTGTATGAAATGTGCTATACAAATAAAGTTTTATTATTATTATTATTATTATTACTTTATTCTCTCAGTGATCAGTGGAGATTGTTTGTGAGCCTATATGAGGACAGTATGACGTTTAGGTAAAGTCAAAAAAGGCAGACTGAGTTTAATTACCTCCACCAAGGAAGTTATGGTGTTGACGCGGGTGTGTGTTATCTTGACAGCAGTGCTGTATGCCTGTCGGATTGCGTGATCATAGCCAACTGCTGTACAGCATTATAATCACAAAAGCAACTCTCATGATGTCATTCAAACATTGTAATGCACACTTCTCTCGTTCTCTTTTAACAGGCTCCAGCAGTCAGTCCTACAATGCTTTGGGGTTTTTCTGTTCCAGCTCACCACTGTGGAGGTAATAAAATGTTCTCTTGCATATAAAACGATTTTTTATCTCATATACATAAGACATACTCATGTTTTTCATGTTTAGGGTTTAAACCCTAGCAAACGGCAAACATTCTAGTAGTTTATCCTTGTAAGGGATAACGAATGAATATCACTGGTTAACCTTAAAAGATAAATAAATAAAACTGGTGTGCTGCAAACTTGCAGCATAATCTGGGCTGAATAGGCTTATGTGATCCTAGCCCTTACAGAACTAATAGACTACCCATTATCAATTGGCTAATATGAGGAACAAATGCAATTTGTTCAATTCATTGACCTTAGTTACTGAAATTATGAAATAGCATAGGTATGCGACTAGGCCTATAGCTGATGGCTTTGTCAGCTGCACTGATTGAGCCTACTGATTGAGGTTTTTTTGCCTGTGCTCCAGCAGGATTATTAAGGCGCATACCTTGGTAATCACTATCATGCTTTATATATCTCTGTGCTTCAGGGCCTCAAGGAGAAATAAGTTTTCTGTGTCAGTCAACACTGCAGCCAATAGCAATGTGGTGTTCATTCTGACCTATGAGGAGCTGCTTCAGAGGAGAATGGGCCAGTATGAGACCAGCTGGTCCAGAACCTTCAGATATGTCCATGTGCATCTCTCTGTGTGATTTCTGGGGTTCAAATGTATTTAAGGAGTTTATTTTCACAGGTTTATCCAAATCAAGCTTTATGTGTGTGGGTGTGTACAGATCATGGTAGATATCTGTGAACCCCTGGGCATTGACTATGTTGCATGTTGCTGGTTCCTGGTTGTATATATACTGCTACGTTTTGCTTGCTTCATATCACAGCTGGGGGAATGAGCATAGAGTGAAATAAACTTAAGATCTCCCGGGCGGCGGTATGTCACGTAATTTCATTTTACATGCTCAGAAGCATTTTATATTGCCTAAAAATCAAATGTGGGCCATTTATTTGCCAAACACTTATCTCGAAGTTGCCTAAATGGTCCAACTTCTCAAAATGTCAACAGTCTGTCCATTTCGTGGGCGTTGCCATGATGAATCGAAGGCGACTTGGAGTGAAAATAACGAATTTTACGTTCTAATAAAGATGTCAGCGCCCAGAAAATAGACACTCCATTGAAATTGAGAAGACTGACCATTTCAACAAGTTCGGGGTAAGTGTTTGACCTTATGTTTAGGTGATATAAAATGCTTGAGTTAGTAAAATGAAATGACACGATGTGCCATCGCCCCGGGAGATCCAAAGTTCATTTCAGTCTGTTAATTTGCTCGGCTGTGATATGAAGCTAGCAAAGCATAGCATTACATGTATAGCCAGGAACCAGCAAATGCCTATGGTGCCGTCCTGTCCAATGAACTACTCCTCCTGGTGGAGAAGACTTGTCACTGACACAAAGGTACCACGTTAAGAATGTTTCAAGGTCCCTTCTATGTATTAGTTCCATCTTCAGGTACTACTATCTGCTTATTGATTCATCTTTGTCTAATGTTGCCTCCCTCTCACATTCCTCCAGATTTAAATCAATATTATAAGATGTGTATCATTGTCAATACAGTACACACATGTAATGTGTAAAAAAAAAAATTAAAAAAAAATTAATTAATACATCATTCATCACATTGATTGTGACGCTAAATTGTAAATCAGATGTTGCTGGCTGCTAGTTATTAAACAAGGCAATTTGAAGCTGTAAGTCAAGTTTCACAACAAATAAAATTCTTCATTATGTTAAAACTGAGCAAAGCAGTATTCAGCAGTATTAGTTTTTGTGTGCTTACAGAAACTATGAGGTCCCAATGTGAAAGTAAGTTGTGAACTATAGGTCTAATATTCCTCTCCCAGGCCCCATATCTCCTTCCAACGATGGAGCAGCAGAGGAAATGTCCAGGATTTGATGGAAGGCTGAGCGATTGAGAGCTCATCAAGTACTATGTGGACATTCAGGTCAATTAAATGTGATCACTCTTTTAAAATAATTTAAAAAAGCAAGCAAGTCTTGATTCAGCCGAAGTCGCTCAAATGTCCCTTTTTTGTCTTCGGTAGGAAAGATATACTTTTGCATAAAATCTGAATGCTTTGCAGAACCAAATGGCTTTAAATGGTTAAACAGTTTTAGGAAAAAAATACAACACTTGTAGGGCTGAGCAATTCTCTTTTGAAATATGTTCACTGATGTGTTGGCATGCCTCCCTCCGGGCCAGTTCTATCATGGTGTTGTGTTTGAGGTGGAGGACCTGCATCCCGGAGAGGTGCCCGAAAAATCAAGACGCCACCATGCAGGTGAAGGGACAGGAGCTCAGTGTGACCTGGTATATCAGAGGCTTCTCATAATTGTTTCTCCTAACATTGTACAGATATGTGTTCGATATGGCATGTCTAGTTACGATGGTCAATAAATGACTAGACAGGAGTGCTGCGTGGGTCCTCAATCATGCAAACAAGGGTCTGGTGCTCTTTGGGATGGGTTAGATCAATAGGAATGAATACGTTTAAGTTTGTCTCCTTTGAAAACAAAAGAATGTCCAAGGCACGCTGTTCCGTTTAAAAAATTATTAATTAGTTTGTTGTTTCCTTATTTTATTGACTAATATATGAAAAACGGTTGCAATTATGATGTCAAGGCAAGGATCACCGAAGCAGGCTACATTATGAGCACTTTTTTTCTTTTTCTTTTGGGGCACTTTGGTTAACCGATTTAAGGGAAAGCATTTTAACTATTGATATGCGTTTTGTTTGCAACACACCTCTTTTCATCAAGAGTAATGTAGTGACAGGTGTTGATTGGATTACATTGTGCGGGGATGCTATTTTTTGTTGCTTGATGAAGCTTTGTTTTCCATTTCCCTCTTAGTATTTACTTTCAACCATCACAGCAATCGGTTTGCAGATGGGGTCACGTTACTCCCTGGGGAGCTTTCCCTTCTGCTGCAGATGACACCCTGGAGGATTTGGAGCAGCGTCTTGCACAAGATGCAAGCTTGCAGGAAAAGACTGGTAATTTACAACAACATAAAAAAACAAAATGATTGCCAATACTTGTGAAAGCTATTGCCCTGTCTTAGTGTCTCTTTGTATGGGATATGATGTTTCATTTTATTTTCTAGGTTTTAATTACAAATTTTGAATCAACAGCCTATACCCAGTTTAATGGCCTGTGGCCCTGGGATTGGATGTGCAGTAGGGAGTAGATATTAATTAAACAGGACATCCTGTACCATCTGCCCTTTCAGTCTGGCCGGTTAAAGGGATAGTTTGGATTCATGGACATTAAGTTGTACGAAATATTTGCCAGTAGTGTAGTAGATGCAAAGCTATTAGCTTACTTACCGAGTCCCGTGGTCGGAGATCTGGCTGGGTTCAGAGTGAACCAGGACGCTTTAGACAGGCAGCAAACAGCAGAAACGGGGTCACGAAACCAAAAAGGTTTTATTCCACACCACAACATGCTGGCAAAAGGTTACCCATTGCCAACACAGAATCACTGGTCTCCAGCCTTTTGAAACAGCTGTGTTACCTATGAACCAGCTCCAGTGTGTAGTAATACTGGCTTTTTTCAAGAAACAAAATAGTGCCAAGTGATAGCAGAATCTGAAATGCTGGAGACCTATGGTTTTGTGTTGGAAATGGGTAACCCTTTTGCCTGCATGTTATGGTGTGGATTCAAACTTCTAGTTTTCGTGACCCCTTTGCTTTCTGGTTTGCTCAGAACTCTGGTTTACTGGACTCGGTAAGCTAATAGTTTTGCATTGACTACACTACTGGCAAGTATTTAATACAATGTCCAAAAATCCAAACTATTCCTTTAATAATGATGTATTCCACTGGTCTGATATACATATATGATATACTCCTAATAATGTGATCAGTTGCTTGTTTTCTAAATGAATCCCAGTATTTATTCTCATTAGCCTATGGTAATTAAAAAGTTGTTTTTATTTATTTTTCTTGCCTATCTGAGAGTAACTGTTTTGTATTTTCTCAATACAAAAATACTGAAACATGCAACAGCTAAGGTAAAAAAACAACCAGAAACAGCATGTATGTCCATGTTTCTTTGATATGTTTTGTTTTAAATGTCAACTTATATTGGCACGTACTACCAGAGCACAGCAACATAAGCCAAACAAACAGATGTATGACAAGAAAATTAACTACCCCACTCACTTTTCACAGTGGACGAGGAGGAGTAACAGAGGCTCTGGCACTTCAGACACTCTTGTGGCCGTTCTAGGTCTACATGTTTTAATTTTTCATATTAGCTAGATTGTTGTTTGTTGTTAGACAAAATAAATATATTAATTTTGTTTCACCTGGGCTCCCCTTGATTTATTTTGTGATGGTGTTTTAAGTACATGGTTTAACACTATTCTTATGGTTATTAGAGGTGATGGTTGATAGTAATGCATTTATTGTTCCACTAAAATATTATAAATGTGATCTTGGGCTTTGTTGAGATCTTTTGTGGGCCATTCTTGGATGCAGAGAATGTGATCTAAAATGATATAGTGGTGTTTTTACATGTCACCTCATGATATGATGAATATGACATGGACTAAACTCATGTACATTTCTTTATTAAGCACATTAATGCACTGAGCTTTCTTGAAAAGGAAATCAATTTATAAGTTTGGGTTAGATATTACACTAAGAAATAAAGTTTCTGACCAGTGTTGTGATATACAATATAATGACAGTCCAGTTTCTCATGTTCTCTCATCCCACCTGGGATTTCTGTATGACAGTTTACCTGCCTTGTAAACAGTACAAGCACTATTAAGCACTTATGTTAGATTTGTACAGTCTAGCTAGCTAGTTCTGGGCAAATAAGGACTGTATAGCCAAGTGCAAGTCCGCCCATAGTAGCAATAAGGTACTGAGGTTACCAGCTGGCGACCACGAATAAATAACATTGCCATGACCTGCAGACAACCAACTAACAACCAACGACGTTTCCAAGTTATTCGCCACGACGAATCCACGACTTTCCCATTGTCACGACGTAGGTAGTTTCGTTGCTACGACAGATGAAGTTGCCTGGTTGGCACAACGTTGTGGCGACATTAATGTGTTAGCTGGGTTACAAAAGAATGACCTGGCTTACACATCCTAGAAAGGGTCCAAATCCACAATAAGGGATAACGCCAGACGAGCTGTACATTAACATATTTTAATGGACGAGGCAGAGGCTGAGAAGCAGACATGCCTCCACCAAGTCCATTAAAATATGTTAATGTACAGCTCGCAGGGTATTATCCAGCTTATACCATGGCCGACGGCCCCCAAAAAAAAGAAAATAAGGAGCATTTATTCATGTTTCCATGCATTTTTCATTCAACATTAACACTTGTGACACTCTGAAAACTGAATAATACCTGGAACTAGTTTGTTGTTAGTCAGCTATAAAGCTAATGTTATGCTAGCAGGCATTACGGTCACTAGCGTTGCATGAGGTTTGCAAACAGTGAATGTGATCTAACATTATGTTTAACATAAAGCCTAGGTAACTATTCAGCCATCTAATTTCACAAACAAATACACTGTCTCTGCAGTCTGTCAGCAGCAGATTCAAGTAGCGGTACTGTGTGGTATTGTGTGGTACTTTATAGCCACCCTGTGGTGTTCCGAGGACAAGGCAGATGAGGGCTTGATATACCGTCACTCAGCCGCTGCACTTGCAACCAAAATAATTAATGACAAACACAAATGGACTACCCAGCTCAGTGTTGTTCTAGCAAAAGACCGTAATGCCTGCAAGGCCATGTCCAGGATTTCTAAAATACTGAGGTCAGCCTCCCTAGGGGGTTCAGGGGCAAGACTATAGTATAAATCTATGCATTTTTATGGATTTTCAGACTAACAATAATCACTTAGGACTTAGGCCAACACACGGATGAAAATTGGATAAGAATCCAACACAAGATAAGTCACCTATATGGCCAATTTTCAGTTCAGTTTCTTATTGCATTGAAATAACTTTCACTGTCAAACACATTGAGCAGAGGAGCATAACTGCTAAATCTTTCAGGTTTTGCCCTTAATTGCCTGACAAGTGTTCTAACACTCATTACTCAAGTTCATCCAGACAATAAGCCATAATCTAAAAGTTATACATGGCATGACAGTGAAGAATTAGTGCATAAAATATAATAGAACAAAGGGAAGCTTTAGCTTAATGAAGATATATGACTGTTATGGCCATGATCCCTGAACCCAACCACAACTCTTCTCGTCTCTCTTTGGAAGGATCTGCTCTATTGCTCTCCTCTTTTCACACTCTGTACCAGGTGCCTGTCTCTTTCTCTGGATTTCCTCTCCAAAATAAATTAAAAAAAAATTAAACCTTTTCAGATACATCTCTATGGAGATTGTATAATTTAGAAATGTGTCAGCAACAACATCTGACACAATACTGACACAGTAGCAGCACTTTTGGTTCATGAATTCATTACCATCGTTTGATAATAACATGATGATTAATGTTTATGGAAAACTGGTGTTTCCAATAGTTTGTCCACCCTGTATATGTCATCAAATCTATTTAAATTGACATTTAAAATGCAATTTATTATTATATTTGAGCAAGATGCCTAGGTAACGTTAGAAGTACCTTCTCTTTCTCTTTTTCCTTCCTCTCACTCACCCTCCTGAGACTGTTCCGTTTCCAAAGGAGAGCTGTGTTAGTTTGAATATCTTCATTTTCCTCTCTATCCCAGTGGAGAAACACTGTTGTCTAGCTTACCAAGTTAGCCTGCTAACGTAACTTTTCCCTTGCCAAAATGTAACCTAACTTCAGAGCATTATTTAGCCACCTTCTCGACAAGCTAGTATAACAATTGTTGACCGTGGCCTAGTTTCATATGAAACCAATACCTTTGCGCTAGCTTAAGAAATGAGCGCACTGGATAGCGCACGTGTTTTAAAATGTACTGGTCAGTGGAAGCCAATCGGTACACTCCATATAGTGTGGGGTGAATATTTTATCTCTGTACAAGCTGCAGCAATTTTTTTCCCCCATTGACTCAAACAGTTGCAATGGACAGCAAGTCAGGAGAAGAGAGGCTGAATGGAATACAATCTCTATAGAAATATAGAAATATAAAATAATGTAATTCTGCTATAAATGATGCATCTCCAGATATGTCCTGATACAATGAGTGTGTCCTTTTCATCCAAAACAGAAAAGAGGACAACAAGAACAGAAACTCCCGATAGCCCAACAAGTAACTATGAACTCCGACAACTCCCTCTATCAGGAACAGAAAGGACACGAAATTCCCAATTCTACATTTGAAGCATTGAAGCATTTCACTGCCAGAATATATGACGTGTATGTGACAAATAAACTTTTGACTTTAAAGTGATACTTTGACATTTAGAATTTAAGTTTATCATTCTTCACCAAAACACTTGCCACATTGTGTCAAAAATACATTTGTCTTTATGTTTCCCTGAAAAGGAATGTTAGCATCGTTACTAATTGTAACCATGGGGCACAGCTAGCTAGAAGCTTGGAGCTAGCTGTGCCCCATGGTTACAATGAGGAATGTTAACAATCCTAACATTTCAATCTCAACATAATCACACAATGTGACATGCCTGGTGAATAAAAAATAACCAGCTAAAACTCAAAATATCAAAGTGTCCCTTAAGGGTAGAATCTGTGATGCCCTCAAACAGCGACCTCTCGGCAAAAGAGCCCTGCTTGGTATTGCACTTTGTTAACATTTAGTTTGGGTCTGATGTGTGGGTTGGAGTTTAGAGGGGTTGCTATTGCTGGCCACAGGAGGCTCCAAAGGTCTGGAGAAATTCACAAACTCCAGGCCCATGGGCCAAATACGGCCTGGCTTACATTTTCACCCAACCCGCAGACTTAATTTGCTTATCAATTCGTTTTGGCCCGCTGCCTCTCCGAGCTGCAATTCAGCTGGCCTGTGATACAAATCAAACACACCTCTGTCTCACAGCGCGCCAATGCAAATGTCTTGACTTTTCAAGCCAACGCACAGAGCGTTATCTGCACCAGCATCATGTTTTTACTGAATAAAAATGCATCAACCCTGTTTTCGTGGGCCATTGGAGGAGGACCCAATATTTAGCATTCAGTTGTACTATTTCATCAGTTTTTCACCCAACTCAGGCCATGTTTCTCTCATATTATTCGGTTGCATCCTATTTTACTTGATCAGGTGAATTATTGCTAATTCAACATACCTACTCTGAAATCAAAACCGTGGAAATAATGAGTTTTGCGCTAAGTGAAAGCTATGGTAGAGAGAGAGAAGCCGAGGTGAGATGTTTTGTGTGCCTGTGTATTCTACTTCATTCTCAAACTCTTGTGGGTGAATAACAAATTGAAACCTAATATAAAAAAATATACAAAATAAATCTATAATAAGCCAATGGACACCACCTTACCCACCTTTTAATGAAACAAATAGCCTTCACTTCAGCCTAGTTCATTTTAACATATTGAGTTGGTATGCACAAACTGAATAGATACACAAAATGACCAATTAAGCTAGTGAACTCAAGCAACTTCACCTTTTTTAGGCATTATTATGTGTCTGGCCCACAAGATCATCTGTATTTTTCATTTCGGCCCCACTGGTAATCGAGTTTCATACCACTGCTATATAGCTATATGAAGACATCACAGATTCCACCTTTAAACAAGCCTCGCAAAAGAACTCACCAAAGACTCAGACCTTTCAACATCTCATTCGTAATCTATCCCCGACAATCGATCACTTTGTTTCCCATATTATTGTATATTTTGTCTTTGCTTGTTTTTTGGTTTTTTTTGCGTGTTCATTTCTAATAGTATCTTAATAAATACTCGTGTACTTCACTCGTGTCTAACAGTAACTGCCATGCGAGTGTTGCATGTATACATGTACGCGTGAACCCTGCTCTTACCTGTGAGAGCCCTGAGCTTCACACAACAGGCCACGTAGTCGTCAAAGTAGATTCTTCCTCCTTTACTGTAGCGCTTGATGATCCCATTCAGGGCTTGTGGGCTGACTCTGTAGCCTGTTATGACACAAAGAAATTATAACTAAATATATATACATAGATTTTCATAACCACTCTTCAAACTTCAAACTGCCGAAGTAGGCAGTACGGCTGATCAGTGTCCCTCATCTTAAATGTGTACATTGATGCTTTAAATCAGTTATAATTTAAACGTTTTCTTTTTGTGTATTTTCTTCATGGCTTGCTTGGTTAAATAAAAGTTCAATTTAAGAAAAACTACAACTACGACTCCCGAATCTTAGTCGTCCACATAAAACAGGATTGTGAATTCTGAAACAAATCTTCTGAGGATTGAGGATCAGTCGCAGAATATCTTTCAGTGAAAGTCAAATCATTGGTGAAATGATCGCCACCGGGGTCCACAGTGTCTTTGGGTGCTACTTCCTTCAAACACTTCCTCTCACATCAGTGCTCTGGCATCACACTAAAACATCCGGAGGGCGACACTATTTTCCTTTCTAGTGTCAATTTGCCGGGGCACACAATAAAGGAGTTCATCTAGAACGTTTGTCAGACATAGCAACAGTAACAACAGGAGGCGGGGCTTGCAGACATTTTGGAAACTGTCGACCGGTGCCAGATGTTTTTAAGGAGTTCCCGGGAGATGAAAACGTGGTGCGTTGATTCTCAAGCAAAAACGTCCACCAAATATTTTGGAAACATAACATAAAATACTAGGTATTACCAGTACTATTCATAGATGCTTGGAAGGGTGTGAGGGTGTGGAGTGTGCGGATGATGAATCCGGTGTTGCAGCTTGGTCAGCTGTGTGACTCAATCAAGTGAACATACACACAGACAAACCAACCAACCGACAAATCACCAAGCCACAGGGTGCCGCGGTTATAGGGGTGCTCCTACTGAGCACCTAATAAGTAGACATGATGTCATTAAATTTCACCCACTCGAAGAATTCACATATGTTCATACAAACATTTGATGGCCTCACAAATTCAGAGCCCCATTCATTGTCTATGGAGCAGCCCCAGATTGTACATCCCAGTGACATCGTCAATTCGAGGGCTCTCTCTCTGAGTTCTAGCTTCAGGAGAGAGTAGAGCACGTTCATAAACTCCGACTGAACTGTCCCGGGGCACAGGAAGAACGTGTGTGAATTCTTTAAATGGGTGACGGTTCCCTTTTACGAATCATAAATCATGTCAAAACACTCACCCATGGAGTTCATGGACTGAGACATCTCATGAGGTTCCACGGTGCCACTCCTGTCCTGGTCAAACATCATGAAGTTCTGCTTCCAGCCGTTAAGAGCCGTGAACAGCTCCTTGAACTCGTTGAAACCCATCTTGCCAGTAAAGTCCCTCTGGTGTAGTCTGGTTAAGGTTGTAATCGCCAATACACAGCAAAGGAGTATTTTCCCCCCTATGTATTAGACTGTGGCAGGCCACCACAGTGAGGTCATCACCCACCATACCAGGAAGTGATATTAAAAGGATTATATTTCAGTCGCAAACAAGGTCTTCCTGTGTTTCAATTCTACAATTAGAAAGAATTTAGCATTATCAAAGCCCAGATTTAGCTCAATTAGCCTCTTAATTTTAACCGACAGTTGAACAAAGGTTATTGAAATATGTTTATGATAGGTCAGACAGGCCGTATTCCCGCCCAGACCCCCCTACGTAATGTGGGATTGTACTTCATATCACCTCAGTTGGAAAGAAAAACAGGGAAACACTGCAAAGCATTGGGTAAAACCCTGAAAATTTTCCAACAAGGGGTTTGTGCAGAAAGACAGAAATACTGCAGGTCAAGGTTTTCTTGGAGCAACCTCTATCTTCAAAATGCAACAACATGCACAGACAAATTTTAGACATACCTGTCCATACATGTACACAATATGCCCCAGTTACAGTATGCCTTCACATTAAAAACCCTTTCAGGTGTACGTTTTTTTTGAAACGTTCTCTCGGAGCTCTATCTCGGGATTCAAGAACTCCATAGCTTTCATTGGCCTGTAGCCATTGTCACAACATTATTAGATTGTTCAGCTCTTAAAGTTCTAAACTGTATTGTACATTTTATGATTCACAATACGGTCACCACAGAGTACATTTAAAGGGGCATTTCACAGATAACTATATGAATGCCATTTTACTCCTACCTTGGGTGTAGGCAATTCCCCCAGAAAGATGTCTACATTGCCCTTTATCTTTAAAGACATTCAGCTCTAACGCTTTTTTGTTTCGATTCCTAGAAAAGACCATTTGTTTTACAAGCGTACAAGCTCTTGAGGCTTTAAGCCATGCTATTTCAATCATCTAAATGACTGAGCTGTCTTTAATACTACAGGGCCTCAGTGGCGTCCAGATGGCACCATATTCTGAGGCCAAATTCAGCAACACTTAAGACTCAACAACTCTCACATTAAAGGAAATAAGACGACACTCAACACTCTTCGGATGTACATAATTAAGTACCCTTTAAGCTGCTATGCGATGGCCAGCTTGCAAAAGCAAATTGCCAACTCTAACAACACTACACGGTGGCTGAGCAAATGATAAAGAGAGGATACATCCAGCATTGCAATCATGATCCTGCATGTCTCTAAGCTGAAGGCTGTGAGGAGAGAGAAGAAATGGTAAATGGACTGCATTTATATAGTGCTTTTATCCAAAGCGCTTTACAACTTATACCTCACATTCACCCACACATTCACACACCGACGGCGGAGGCACCCATGCAAGGTGCCAACCTGCTCGCCGGGAGCAGTTAAGTGGTGGACACAGGGTTAAGTGTCTTGCTCAAGGACACTTTGACACGCTGCCAGGAGGAGCCAGGGATCGGACCGGGAACCTTCAGATTACCAGACGACGGCTCTACCTCCTGAGCCGCTGTCGCCCAAGAAATCAGGAAAGTTAATGGTGTAAATGTAATGACTATAGCACCGATATGGTCAGTGTTTTGGCATTTAAAGGCCCAATCTGTAATCCAACTGTAAACAAATGGGTAGCCCCACACACACACAAAAACAAAATCAGGAATGGAGACATGTTTTCTTTCTCTAAATGATTGAATGAGGTATTGGTACTAAGGGCTAACACTAGACAGCAGGTAAAAGACTATTTGTTGTATTTGTTGTATTTTGTGGCTGCAAACAGCACGTTTACATAGGTAATGTTGTAAATGTTGTAAACACTGGAATAAAACAGCCACATTCTGATCTACACTGGGTTTAGAAAGTTCCAAAGAAATCTGACACAGAGAGTATGTCAATAAACCCAACATATACATTTATATGGTAAAAAAAAAAAAAAAAAAACTCTGGATTGGGGCTTTCTTGCATGTGGCAGCCTCCTACCAACAACACACTTACAGAACTATAGTCACTCAGCCTTCTACTGAACCATCAGGTCTTCCCAATCACAGAGGCAAGTCACTCTATTCATAAACTAACTACACACCACAGAGTCATGTGATGAGGGAGTGGTCCTGTATGACAAGGGTGCGTCGGTGCGGTGAACTTACGAGTGTAGGTGCCACTGATTCCCGACTGTGTGAGACACCTCTGGAGCTCCTCTGCGTCGATCTCGCCGTCCTGGATGGAAACAGTGGCATTTCAGATGGTTGTGCGCTATGGGAGCTGGGCAATAGTTCCAATATTTAGCTATTTTATTAATTATTATTATTTATTTATTTTTTCAAAAGGGAACGTATTGTGAGGAAATCATCATGTTGTGATATCTCGGCACACGGATCTGATGCATACATTAACGAGAACAGGTTCATGATTCAAATTTCTCACAAGATGAGAACTGGAATATGTGTCGGGAGCCTCATTTGTCGAGCGCTGACCATGTGCCCACATAGGCAGGTGCCATTTTCAGCAGCTACTTTGGGTTAGAGGTTACCCGTTGAGGCAAGAGTGTCGGATAACAGATAAGGTCTCTCCATGTGTGGTTTACGATTAGCTGCATGTGTGTGTGTGCAACCCAAACCTGCAGGATGAAGCATTTATGCCACTTAGTGAGTCTGTCAGTCTTAAATCCACATGAAGGGATATAATCCAGATTACATTGAATTGGAAAAAAAAACATGTTGCAGGCCTATATATGAATCCTTTACGAACTAAAGAAAATATAATAATCTTATAGTATAGATGATAAGTATAGATATGCCCACCCTCCCAGTTTCCCTGGGTTTCACCACAATGTTAACCCTTTCTCCTGCTGTGCTCCCTTACAGCCATTCTTCCTGTTAATCTTGTGTGTTTCAGAGCAATTCTCATTCATCAGCATTACCGAGTGTCGTTGCACTCATCATTTGAGCATGCGAGTCGCATTGCACATGCCACACGTTCCCTCGCACATTTCCTCTTCAAAAGATACATGCGAGGAATTATATGGGCTAAAAGAATATTTAAGAAATATTGCCGGGTAAATAATTGGTAATTGTCCAACTCCATCAATATTTGGGCAAATGACAAGCTGTAAAAAGTGTGACAATCGTCAAGATCCAATTTACTGGAGGAAGTTGACAATTCACGGTGTGCATAACGGTGTGCATAACAGTGTGCATAACAGTGTGCATAACAGTGTGCATAACAGTGTGCATAACAGTGTGCATAACAGTGTGGTATGCCTGCTGCTATACTGCATAACAGTGTGGTATGCCTGCTGCTCTGAAGCGAATAGGAAGGAGATCCAGAGGGTCATAAACTCTGCCCAAAAAATCATCGGCTGCCCCCTC
>OMKL01000101.1:0-13091 GCA_900302295.1 Parasudis fraserbrunneri
GATAAACAGGGCTGGACAGAGGACAGACAGGAATGAAGAGGAAAAACAGCATTACAAACAAAAAAAGGAGTGATACAGAGAAAGGATGGAGAGAGAGAGAGAGAGAGAGAGAGAGAGAGAGAGAGAGAGAGAGAGAGAGAGAGAGAGGGAAGTAAGTTGGTCATTCGGATTAAGTTTGGGCCATAGAGGTTGCGCAGTCAATAAATGTCTCCTCTCTGCCAGAGGGAAAACCTTTCTGTTTGACAGCTGGCAGGGCACGCTCAAATGTGTCAAACTCTGAGCACGCCCACGATAGATCATGAAAATATATGGCATACGGTTGCAGTGCAGAGGGTTGAACTTGTGAGCTGGATGTGAAACTTAATTACAGCGCCAAAGGATGTGGCGGAGATACAGCGGGAGGGGATTGTTTAGTCTTGTAAATCAACAGAGCCTTTCCCTGTCCAATCCAATCCTGTGGTGGAAGAGGCAGTCCACACTCTTTCCCAATGAGGAGCTCTCTGTCTCAGACTGCTACAAACAATGCCGCTGCCAAGTGCTGGAAAGGTGCAGTCAGTCAGTCAGTCAGTCAGTCAATCAATCAATGTGCCAGAGGGATTTTGGGAAATGTCATCGATTGAAATGATGGATGACACAAATAGATCTTCGCTGGATGTCAACCGTCAGTGTTGGTTCTAAATGAAGACATCTTGTCCTCCTGTTACATAGAGACGCTGGCTCCTCTCGTCTTGTACAATGCTGCCACTGTTTTGTCTGTGAGGCCTCACTTAAAATAGATGTTTATAATCAACGCTCACGTCTCACTAAACCAAGGAGGTTGGATGTTCCCTCTGAAAGCACCTGTATGAGCGATGATTATCCTGCATCTGGCCCCTGCATCCCTTAAAAGGAGGATACAATCATTTTTGGCATAGGTCCAATGTCGTTCTTGCCTGAGTAGGATCTAATACAGTAGTGCTGTTGTTGTTTTTTGGGATCTTGTGCTGATGAACACTACCATAGACCTCCTGGGTATCATAAAATTAGGGACCCAGCGATACCACTCTTTCACTGCCGATACAGATGTACTGCTCTTTTCTGAAGAATTTTCCAGAACGAGGGCCAGCACAGATGCACCGACGGTAGCCGTGCAGAGGGAGGGCAGTGTTCCCAGGTAGAGAAACCAGATCCACGGACAACAGCAGCCAGGGTGGGCGGAGTGAAGAAGGCCTCCACTTATCTGAAGATTAGAGGTTGGCTCTGTAGTGGGAGGTCTCGTTTTGAACCTCCGACCAAGGGTGTGAAACCAGAGCCTGATTGTGCTGGTAAAAGCACAGACCACCCGCCAAGAAAGCCACAGCCCAAACCTACTGCCCAGACTATCGGATGATGATGGATTTGTAGATGTCCACCGCCGATTCTTAACCTGCCACCAGCTGGGGCAGTGGGGGTTCGCGTGGTTAGATTTCAATCAGGCTTTCCAATCCATGCGGTTAGGACCCCATGTGGTTAGGATACCCCTAATATGAAAATGGGGTCCTGAGGAAAAAAATCCTAATCAAACTAAAATGACTGTAATAATATCCGATTTCAAATTTCAAATGAAAACAACTGTTGCAGGCTGGTTTTGGTCAGCACAGAAGCCACCGTGAAAGCCTCGCAGCAGCTTGACTTCCACCCAACCGAGGAATGAAACAATGTTTATGCATTTTTCATGTGCTTTAAATGCTGAGTCACTGGAATTTTCGGCCCTGACTGTGGGAGTCACCTGCCAACAAAGGCTGGGAAGCCCTGGTTTATTTTATACAACAATGTATATACCTTACCCAGTACAGCCTGGATGTCTTGAGATGGCTGGGCCTCCACACATCTGCAGCAGCGTAGAACAATGACTCCTCCCAGGACACAGTCCTCACTGGCCAGGAGGGGTGAGCCTGGACACACGAGAAGAAAAACACAGACTTAAAAAGGAGAATAGTACTCAGTGTAAGGATTAATACGTTATCTATATGATAGAGTCAAGTCAATTTGTAAACATGATAAACATGTCTCTCACATACTTGAACCTGTAATGTCATGAAGATGTATAAGAGAGAAAACTTTTATTATCCATGGGGGGGATATCGTGCTAACAGCACTGCATGGCAACGGTTGGCAAATAAGGCCATAAAAAGAAAAAAAAAGAAAAGGATAATAAAAAATATGATGTAATAAAATAAGAGATAAAAGAGGTACAAAGGCAAGTTTAGGCAATCTGGAGGTGTTCTAAGGAGAATAAATTGGTGGCTGTGAGAGTACCCTGGAGGACTGAACGAATGAATCGATGTTAGGATAGTCATATAAGTCACTGAGTCCCATCCAGTCGTAAGTAATGAACCAGTACTAATACATGTGACAAGTAGACAAAGCACAGCCTCTTTTAATCCATATGAAGGTGATCTATCAAGAATTTCATGTTCCAAATTCCACCATACAAGGTCTCTACCTCTCTGAGCCAAGGGACACAACTGAAAGCAATCATTCTGTCCACGGCCGTCATTTTATTAAACACACTGTTAGGAGGGGGGAAAAAAACAACATTATTCAATCCATTTGAATCTGCAGGTTTTAGCACAAAACAGGTTAATGATGGAGTAGTGTAATTATTGTTCCACAGACTGGGTGCGCTACGCCACGAGGTTGCATCACTCAAAGGAAAACATCCTGCTAAATTACAGGTAACAGGTAACCTTACAAAAACTCCCAGACAACAAAACCCATTGCTTTGAATGAGGATGAGTTCTCTTCAGTGCCTCACTAAACTTTGTCGTGCGCTTAAAATGAGATGTCACATATTGTCACCTTCTTAAAATAATTGCCTATGTCAGTTTTTGAGGAAAACGTGTTTTTTTGTTGCCTAAAAACACTATATTCTGAATTTGGTTCCGTTTTTTATGTTTTCTGAAAAAACTTGAAAAAGTGAGTTAGGCGATTAGTTTAAGAAGGTGACGATATGGAAGGTAGATTATATGTTTATAATAAATAGAATGTGTATATATTACTAAATATAATAGTAAATAATAAATATAATGTTTAGAATTAAAAAAAGATTGTCCCCTGACCACAGTGGTTGATAAATTCTATTCTGGTTGATTCTACCACTTTCAATGTATTACAAGTCAAAAATGATTTTTTAGAAGAGAAAATAGCCTTCAAACGATGGTTGGCTACCTGTCAAAGTGTCTGGAAGAATCGACATCACGGCCAAAAATGTACTGGCATTTGGCTGGTGATTGGTATTAATTTCCCACCCTGATTGTAACGGCTGCTTACTAAGAGTGAATAAAGAGGGAGAATGATTATTTTGGACAGAAATGTACTTAAAAGAGTCTAGAAACGTCTAAAACACAGTGTCCAGTTACAGTAAAACATTGAAAGTGTTAAACTGCTTTGGCACGACGCCAGTCTCTATTTTGTATTTCATGCTGATTTTTGTTTTTTTTGCTGTAATGCCCCTTTGCTCAACATTCTATAAAAAGACTTTTGCGTATAACTTGGAACACATTCACACAAAGTCCTGGTATTTATGCTACAATTTAAAAGGCCCTTAAATTTCTGCTTTGTGAAATATTCCATAATAAATTTAAAATATATGCACGTTGCAACATGCCAGAGGTTCAATTGTTGTCTAAATGTTTAAATATTATTTCACCTGTCAATAACAGTCAAAACAAGAATACATTTAGAGTTTAGACCATTTGTGAGAATGTGGGTATTTGTGTGTATATTATTGGGGTTGGGGGAGTTGCATCTATGCCATTAGATACAGTGCAAAGTGATCCCTTTTAAATAAGATGTTATCTGACTGTGTTTCTACTACTATGAGTATCATAGTCAGGGCCAGATTAACAAAGCTATTGGTGCATCATTTCTGGTACAGATTAGGTGCTTTGAGATCGGGCAGAATGTGTGGTATTTACTAAAGGGGCACATAGGTGCATGGGCTACGGTCTTAAACTTCTTAACTTCTTAACCTTTCAGAAGGCATTACTCAGAATTGGAACTATGGTGGTTACTGAAACAAAACGTTAATTAGAAGAAGGTACCTACTGCAGGTTTAACTACGACAAGCGATTGTTTCAGTAACAGTCACAAGCAGAAGTGCTGTGACCAACTAGTGCACCTTGCTTCATGCACACAATGCGACCGGAGGGAGGTTGCGTAATTAGCTGCAGGTTTTGTAAATGAGATGCAGAATGAGCGCACACTGCAACCACAGCGCATTCTCTCACCTCCTCGCAGTTTGCCCTGTGCTTCATCTGGCCCTCAGTATGCATTCTGTATTCTCAATGATACTATACAGAGAAGTCCATTATTTTAAATTAAATGAAGCACAGAATGAAGGTATTCAACTCTTTCAAACCATTGTTCCCGAGGGGGACAATAAAGGTTTATTTTATCTTTATATAACTTTAGGTGAACATTCTACGTTTGGCTCAATTACAGTATGAGCTAAAAGGCTGATGGTAGGGTCATTACTGACACATTCTATTTACAGAACATGACTTAAATGGATCGTGTAACTTGAATGAGTAAGAGCAATCCACATCACAGATACAGTCATCATTGCTCCTCACCAAGGCAGGCTTTATGAAGCTAAGTTTAACTTAATTTGTGCCCTGAAACAAAAACAACAGAAAAATTAAATTCTAAATGACTCAGTCCATCCAGCCAGTCTCGGTGTCACAGATGTCCATGACAATGCCAACCGATGGGGTACAAACATCTAAAAGGAGGCCAAATCAAGGCTCTAACCACCACATGTTTCCAAACAGTCTGCGTGATACTTTCTTTTGCTGCTCCACTCTTCTCTTGAGCAATCCCAGTGGCCACTCTCCCTCGTGGACCCAGAGAACTGAGAGCCAAACACAGTTAACAAGACTCTCTGCCTTCTACAACTGACCACTTCTGAAAACAAAGACAAAAAAACATCTTCAAATGGAACTGTCAACAAAACATTTATGCTGCTCCAAATAACAGCAGCTGTCAAATATGAATGTGTGGAACATTTGTGGGTCCCTATTTAAACACACGAAAATAATCCATAAATCAAACACTGACTACTTTGATCCTTTTGCTTCCCAGAGTTTCCAGTTGTTCGCTAATTTCTTTATTTTGCTTCAGTTTGGTAGATTAATTTCCGTGCATGCATAGCTCTGTGTCTCTACAAACCATCGCTTGGCTGACAGTCTCTGGTGTTTACGGACAGGTGTAGGCGAAGGGCAGAGAGCAGGATGCGGGTTTCGCTTGGCTCCATATTTTGTCCCTATACCCGTGCTATAGGGTGACTTGCCTGTTAAAGGTGGGGTAGGCAATTTTGGAGAAATGAGCAAGAGTGAGCTCACAGGTCCAGCTAAAAGAGAATGCTCTACATCCCTATGCACTATGCGTGTGCAATAAAGGTTTTCTACAGACTCCCAGAGGCACATGCAAAATATTTCCCTGCCTCTGATCGGCAGCTGATTTTACATACAGTGTGTACCTTTGGACAAGGAACACGGTGGTGGCGTTAGTTTTTCAATAAGACCCAGAGAACACAACTTGACAGGCCAAAAGAAATCTGATTGGTTCTTGAGATTCAGGCCACCCTGAGGTTTTGGAATGTGTGATTACAGGGCCTGGGAGAGTCACAGAGAGCGGATTTCTTTTCTCAGAACATTTGATTTATTGGTAGCTGTTGAGATGTAAAAATAATTTCACCAAATATTACCAAAATGGTTCTTTAAAAAATTGCCTACCATACCTTTACTGATGCATGAATATTACAGGAGACACAGGAATGTTTTACTTATTTAGCTTTTAAGACAATGTTGGTTAGTCCTTTGCACTATTTTCATTGGGTGATTTATTATTATAATATTTTTTATTATTTTATTATTATCATTATTATTACTACTATTATTATTATTATTACTATCTTTATCCAGGGTAGATTTGCTGGGCATGATTGCTCTTTTTCAGTAATGTCCTGTTTCACCTTCACACAGTTCCACACATTCACACCCGGGAGCTGCGCTGTACAACCACAGCCTTCTACCGCTGGCCACTGAGCAGCTCTGCTGGGGCAGTTGCTGACTAAGTGCCTTGCTCAAGGGCCCTTCTATAGTGGGTACTGAAGGAGGGGAGAGGGTCACTCATTCCCTTCCCCCTCCAAGATTTTCCTACCGGTCCAGAGATCAAACCGGTGACCTTCGCGTTACAAGCCCACTTCTCTAACCATGAGGCCACTGCCACCCACCAAACATGTGTAAAATGTGAATGTTTACTCACTGATGAACTTGTTTTGCATAGCCTCCAGCAGTGCCTGGTGGGCATCTTCAGCCTGCATGGCAGCAGAGCACTCCCGTGCCAGCATGGTCCGAATCAGATGCTCCCCACAGCCTGGCAACACAGACACAGACACGCGTAAGAAGAACAAAGGCTTTAATCAAATTATACTTTATTCTTTAATCAAAGCTGCATAAAGTCTTAAAGGCAGAATCCGTAATGCTGTCAAACAGCGACCTCTAGGCAAAAGAGCCCTGCTTGGTAAGTTGGTAGTACACTTTGTTTACATTTTTTTGTTTTGGTCTGATGTGCAGGTTGGAGTTGATTAGGGATAGGGGAGGGTTGCAACTGCTGGTCACACCTCAGCCGCTGCCAAGAGCGGTCTAGAGAAATCCCTGAATATGTTTGATGCTCCTCAGGTCTTTTGCCTTTAAGCAATTTATTGAGGACTTAAGCAAAAGTCATAAAAATGAAAAAGAGCAGCCTGTGCAAGAATGTCACCTTACCCTTCACATCTCCCAACTATAAACAGTGCAGGTGTGTGATTATATTTTTTGTAATAAACTGTGCACTAACAAAAGGCCTATAGTTTAGGAATAAATACTAATGCATGGGTACTAGTGTTTGAAAGCTAGTAAGCATTTACTATACTAGCAGAGAGCATTTAGATTTTATTACCAGTAAAATGCCAGAAGAATTAACCTATTGCAGAACACACCATACCTGTGTGATGCAGTGACAGTTTCAGTATAGTTCTATTAAATACATACTCTTCAGTAGATAGTATGCAGTTTGAGCTTTGAGACATACATGTTGTTGGTAAGAAAATCTACAAGGAAAAAATACATTGTGAATGTACGTAGCATTCTCATAACATAATCTTTCTCAAACTCAAAGCCAGCCAGTGCTTTTGGAAAGAGAAGAGAAAGCTTGAGAGTGAAAAGAAAAGCCGTCTGGCAGAAGCTCAAGAGAAAACCCATAAAGACTGAAGAATATAGCCTTGTTGTTTCTCTAAACACAAATGGAGGCCCCATAAAATATCAGGTAACTACAACAGAACCGTATGCAGGTTGGTTACCGGGGCAACCAGATGCCTGGAGTAATTTGGAGTTATTTTTTAACGAGAGCACAACGGCGGATTGGCCAGGTTACCTTGCCTTCTTTGTACTCTGTTTACCGTAAACTGCTCTATCCCAGGGGAAATGGATATTATGGCTGTGCAACCCGCGCCGGAGCTGGGGCTTCAACCACAGGGGTAGACTAAGGGGAGAGCGCTGAGGCCCAGAGAAGAGAAATGCAAATAGTATATAAAGCAAACTGAGGCGCAGTGTGTGTGACAGCCAACAACAAGCGTTAGGAAACACTGCCGACTTGTGAACCGCACTGACACCGACCGCAGCAAAGGAAAGGCCGGACGACGAGATCAACAAGAATAGAAATACATAGAAATACAATTACAAAAACGCTCCACATGAACTGAATATTGTACGAAGTGGGGGGGGGGGTGACATATAGGGTGAGGACCGAGCTCTCTGTGTCAGAACCAAAATGATTGTTTTTCTGTGTTCTTTTTTGATGGGAATGCCTTTCATGTTAGGAAATTAAAAACAGGTGTTGTACTGGAACACACATTATGCTTTCCAATCCCCATAAGGAAAGCGTTTTTCAATTTTGACTCACATGAAAGGCATACCCACGCTATAGGAAGACTGGGGGAGGAGGTGACAAAATATAAAGGGCAAACGACCAGGCTGGACTGCTGGGACTAGAGATGTACGGGAATGAAGAAATTCTAAAGATGTTTGAGTGATTAAAGCAGCTACGAGGAGAATTTTCAACAAAACATTTTATGACAAAAATCAGTCATATTGGTTGTGATACCTTCGTCTAATTACAGTAAACAAATGAGACCATTGCTGAAACAATTGGTAGCCTAATTCTCATCAGACCACATTTCCCATAAACTCTGTTCCCTCCTGTTTTGCCATTAGCCTCCGCCTCACAGCGTGGGAAATGTTTTGGTGACTATAGGAGAAGCTGGGAAGCCTTGCTAACGGTGAACGTGAAGTTATTTCTGTTGATAAAGCAAGTTTTGTTTGGAAAGGCTTCCTTTGCGTCGTAATGCCTTAAGTAGAACTCCCATGGATCCGACCCAAACAACACAATATCAATAGAAAATAGAGGATATTGATGGACTAGTCACGGTCGCAGCAATTGTCTCGATCTCAACATGTTTCTGCAGTAATCCTGCCAAGGTATAGATATTGCATTTACGATGATATATTGATGTCAAAATCTTCCTCGTAGCATCTTTAATATAGGCCTGTGGAAGATGGTACAGACTGGTGAGGTTGTACACATCAGACTCTTCTGTGTAGTAGGCCATGTTTAAAGGGATACTCCACTAATTTTAAGAAGAATTTTCAGTCCATCTAAAAAGCTTTTGAAGCAATGTTTTGGTTTTTGAGATATTGGAATAAGAAACTATTGAGTTTGTGTATAATATCAGTGGAAGTCAATGGTGGTTCAAACCATATCTCAGAAAAATTTTCTAGTTAATTTAGCATGTTTTCCTGTGATTTGTATTTATTTATTTTAAGAAATGGTTTGGGCCCCCACTGACTTCCACTAGCATTGCTAACAAATGCTAAACATTTCCACTGCCAGTATCTCAAAATGTGCATGTTAAGGGTTCAAAGGCACTCACAATATAATGGGTTCAAATCCAGCTCGCAACCTTTGTTGCATATACTCCTTTATCTCTCTTCAAACTTTCTTGTGTCCCTCTACTGTGTACTATACAGCAGAAATGCCACAAAATAATATTTAAAGAGGTGATTTATTGTTTCCTCCTCCCGGTCCCATGTGTCTGAGAGTCACAGTAAAAGGTCTCATGGCATCCAGAGAGAGAGAGGTAGTGCTTTTACCAGCAGCTTAGAGCTCAGCTGCCTGTTCTACGTTTGGGCTTCTCAGAACTGTGCCCTTTGATTACGGCATGAGGAAGCATATTAACTTCACAGTGAAACAGTGTTTTAAGCTTTTCCTCATGTACATCATGTAAAGTCTGTTGCGGTTTTACAGGGTGTCTAACTGTTAAAGTCGCTTCCTTGCCCCTAAGAATCATTTCAATAAAATAACATGCACTTCATATATATATATATATATATATGTATATTTATTTTTACTTAGGTTTTCCTGTGCTTCCTGGCACAATTACCTGGCTAGATCACTCACTGCAGGCTGGGTGTGACATACTAGTATGATGATCTTGCAATTTTGGCTGTCAGTGGCCCTAATAGACATGACTCCAGCTTTGGCCTGTCTGATCAAATCAGCTCCTTTGCCCTGAGATGCATTTGGCTTAAGATCCACATCAAAAGATTTAATATTCCCCAGGAGCTACGTGCGGACTAGCTTCTACGCATCTTAAAGGAAGTGGGACAATATAGCCTCTATTCACAAACATATCTCACACACAAACCCCATACAGCGTATGAATGGGGATGTTGCCTTCAGCTCTAAGAGGCATACATTCTTTTTTTTTTCTTTTTTTTGAAGACCGAGACACGCACATATACATTGTATAAATATGTTGAAAAAAGAATCGCGTTGCTTTGTTTAAGATGGCAGATCAGATGTGAAAGGAAAGGGTATCTTTATTCATGTGACAGGCTGTGTTAGCACAAAACCTAAAGCCCAGTGCTTCAGGGCTGTCTCCAAAAGAAACAAGAGGCAGAGCAGAAAATCTGATTTAGCTTCAAAGATACCTACTTACTATGCATGTGGTGGTTGACATTTCACATGTCGCTGATGATCTACTCTGAATTCCGCACAAAGGGCTTAGAAAGGGAAAAACTTTAGGAATTCAGAAAATTGGTTGTAGACTAAAATGTAAACTATGAGTAAAACCTGAATACTGCAAAGAACATATTCCATGATTTGCAACACTTTACTTAAATTCTTACGTTTTATAATACATTCATAATGCAAACACAAGAGCTTCATGTCAGCTCATAGCACATTCATGAATACTGATATAATCCTTCCATATGTCCATTTTAATGAGGTGTTTATGCAACATATCTATATAATGACAATTATTTATGACACAGCAGTGGACGTGTCAATTTATTGACCAACATTTTCAAATAAAAGTCCTTCTGATGCATCTCAAATTCTATTAAAAAGCAAGCTGTGAATTTTGATTCTTGGGATCACGATTCAATTTAAAATGTATTAATCACTTTATTAATCAATTAATCACCATTATGTAGGCACTAGATTAGATAGATTAGATTCTAGATTGCCATTAACCTTTGTGTTACAAAGCTCCTATATTATTTGAGTCTTTCTGCTTGGCTAATCTTGGAAATCTGTAGCATTTTGCGAGTTACAGATTTATAGTTCAAAGGTCATGAGAAAGCTGAAACCACATCACATAGACTTTTGGAATTTGTTAATGGATTATTAATATTAGAAGATATAATGTTGATTCATTCGATCCCCCCACCCCCCACCCCTACAGCTTTCTATTGCATTAGTCAGGAAATAAAGATGGTTTGTGTGGTCAGTGCCTCTCCTCTTCTTTGTCTCTGTCTCCATTTCCCTTCCAGTGCTCCTCATCTCGCCCATCTCCATACGGAGGGGCCTACAAGAGAAGTGGAGCTGTTTTTAGCGGTTAAAGAGCGATGTGAGGGGATGTCACATCCAGAATCCAAGGACAATGGGACAAAATATTGAAATGTCACCATCTGTGCCCAGAGATCATGTAGTGGTTAGGACTGCCTCTGGAACCACATGTAAACCTAATGGCCTCAGATCAAATCCCACCTGGACCCTCTCTCCTGTGTCTCCTTTTCAGCCTTGCTACTATCCCAGTAGATTATCCATCCCAGGTCAACCAGGTCTTCTACAGACACTGAAAGGCTAAAGCTGTAGAAGGGTAATAAGCTATCTGATCCAGCAGGTGTCCCATGTAAACCCTCACTTGCTAACCAATGAGCCTCACAATGCACCTGGCACGCAACTGACTTCAGGGTACATTTATACATTTGTGCCAAGAAGTAATTTGTCAGAAGAGAGATAACACGATTAACTCTATTCGCCTGTTCATAGTTCACAATATTTTACTTTGTGGGGTGAACAGGTTACAAAAATGCTGTGTGCTGCAAAAATACCCAAATCAAGCTGCTCAAAAATAAACTTAAGCATTTTATCTTTTCCCTCTCTGGAGTGTGAACATAAAGGACCAGACTGTAGCGGGCTGAGACGCTATCATATCCACAGCAGGTGTCCCCTGTCAAACCTCGCTGCAAAACCAATGAGCCTCACAATACACCTGGCATGCAGCTGACTAACAAAGTAACCCCGCACAATGACCCAATCAAACCCTGAGGAAGTGACTGATGAAGATCACTCAGCAGGAAATGGTTGGAGGGTCACTGGAAAGTATTATCTGTCATCTTGAAGCTTGACTCACAAAAAGAGGCCCACGTCATATATCTGCATCTGATTCATGTCGTCTCCCAAACTTAATGCAGGCTGATGTTAGGTAAGCAAGTAAGCAAGTAAGAAAATATTTTTATATAGCACCAGTGTAGTAATAGAACACATAGTAATACAAAGCAAAAAAGAGCTTTCCAATCTCTACAAACTTCTTTTTTTATTTATTATTATTTTCTTTTTTAAAGCAATTGCACAACAATAAATAAAACCCCAAAATATAGAACCTAATAGCCTATAAAACATTAAGGAAATGGCTGAGTAATGCTAGGTTGGGAGGTTTAGGAGTTTAATCAAATTAATGACTGAATCAGCCAATCTGATGCAGTACTTAGGGGGAGGCGGCCCCAAAGTCTACAGGCAGCTGCTGCAAATCTACAGTCCACCTTTTGATTTTAGCTTCGACCTAGGAGCCAGGTCACAGGACCAGAGAAACCTTGCAGTACTGTAACGGCACAATAGCTCGGTAATTTACAGTTAGAGACTGTGTGCATGCAACATAAGAAACCCATAGCACGTTATTGTATCAGGGAATCTATTTGTGGCGGGCCTGTCTTGGTAATTGCGGTGAGTGTATCCACAAATACGTCGGCGCGTTTCAAACACACTCATCCTCACGCACAAATAAGCACGAGACACACGCGGTGGGCTGTAGGGAGGGTGTGTTGTGGTATACCTGAGGTACTCACTGCTGTAGAGTAAGGGTTCAGATTACAAGCATTTTCAGCCCAGCAGCCACATCCGTAATGAGCCGCCTGGGAACAGAGGACACAGAGGCGACGTGAGAGAGTAAAGAGGTAAATCATCTTATCAGTCTCCTTACCTCAGTGCAGCGAGTTGCATAGAGGCGTAAGAATGACAGTCGTAGGTGAAATCTGGACATAGAGATGACAGGGCTCCCATTCTTGTGTTGTTTATTCTTAAAAGGAACACTCCTGGCATTTTGGGAAATACATTTATTTGCCATCTTCCCCAAAGTCAGAAGAGAACACATTGATATCAATTTCATCTCTGCGCGTCAGTTTTGGAGTTGTTGGAAGTTACATTTTTTATTTATTTATTTATTACCTTTGACTGAGCTAGGCTAGCTGCTCCCAACTGCTTCCACTCCTTGTGCTAAGCTAGGTTAGAATGCACGTGGGCTTCTCTCTGGGGCTACCGGACACAGAGATGAAACTGATATCAATCTTCTTGTCTGACTCTCGGAGAGATGGCAAATAAGTGTATTTCCCAAAATGTTGGGAGTGTTCCTTTTAAAGATTTGGACTCAGAATCGGCGTAAGGCAGCAAAAAAAAAGTGTTAT